>VZRL01004973.1:4945584-4992405 GCA_013397895.1 Origma solitaria | reverse complement strand
CCCTCGCCGCGGCCGCTGCGGCACCGAAAGTGCGTAGCTATGAATATGCATAGCATGAATATGCAGCGAATCCCCCCGCAAACAGAGGCTGCTATTGGCTGCGGTGGCGTGACGTCAGCGCGAACGCCGCGCCCGCCTCGTGAATATGCAACGACCCTCCTCTCCCCCCAAGTAAACAGAGGCCGCCATTGGCTGCGGGGTGTGACGTCACGCGCGCGCTTCCTCATAAGGCCTGGTGAGCGGGCTGGCCTGGCCCGCCGTGAGGCGGCCGCGGTGTGCGTGGGTTCGGCCTGTGGAAGGCACTGTGTCTGATATTCCAGAACTTTCTGGACACAGTGCTGCTCCCTGTGCTCTGGGATGACCCTGCCTAAGCAGGGAAGTTGGACCAGATGTGCCGCTGTGGTCCCTTCCAATCTGGCCTGCTCTGTTACACCCACAGCCTGTGGGGCTGGGAAGGTCACATGCAGCAAGGGCAGAAAGCGTGGGGAAAAGAGATGTGAAAAACAGCCCCAGTGCTCTCAGCGCCCCCAGGCAGCAGCATTAGTAAGGTGTGTGGTGGCCTTAGTTTTTGTTTCCTCTTGGTTTTGAATTCTGGATCATACCCTCAGCTACTGAAGCAATGCATCTCCCCAAAGAGGCACCCAAACTCTGCTCCTTGCTTGTGTTTCTGAAGGGAGTAGCCTGGCTCAGTGAGTGGTTTTCATCTTGGTTTTCCTCAAAAATATATAGATGAGGGAAAATAAATAAGCCTAAACAGGAGAACACTTAACATCATGTGTAAAATTGTCATTGGAGTTGATATTTTGATAATTCAAGCACCTAAAAGCAAGTAAATGACAAACTAAAATCTTCATGAATATCCACAAAACTCCCCCCTCCCCAAAAATATTCAAAAGTACTAGCAGCTATCTCATAAGAGCAGAACAGTTTTTAGTAAATCAGGACTGCATTTTCAAAATTATTTCTGAAGAAATGATGCTCTGAGCAAGTGAGCTCATGTGGAAGACAAGTTGGAAGTGTAATGTGAGATTTTGAAAGTGTGGTGGGAGTTAAGGAAGAGGTTGGGTGGGAGGAGGCTTGGACAAGTGTGAGATGTGGAGATGAGGGGTGAGAAAGTTGTTACATTGAGCTGAGACAAGTAAAAGTAGGACAATGATTTTGCAGCTGGGATTCTGCATTGCCACTCGATATAGCAAATGGATGAGGAATAATTATTCCAAAGGAGAAAGACATGCAAGACTTTCATAAGCCTATCGTATATGTGTATGAGATATATTAAATTTAATATGCAAAAGAGAGAAGGGATAGTGTGCTGCTTGGAACAAGATTTCACGCAGAAAGAGTAAATATATGCCGGTTAATTAAAACAGATTATTTTGAAAGCATTGGAAAGCTCCAATAGTGATTTTATTAAATCCTGCATGAAAAATGGTCATATGCTAAATACTTTGTGTGAAGTCATGGGTCCAATTTTTTTCAAATTCAGTCAGTAGCTTAAAAGATGGGTTTTCTGCAGGCATGTGATTCCATCCAGAGAGCACATGTCCCAGTAAACTCAAAAGAAGATTCAATACCAGACACAGGCTCTGTTTTATTCTGTCTCTGTATAGGTGAATTCCTAATGTGGGAGTTTTTAACTTTGTCTGGCACTCGTGGCTTCCAATGTGACAAGTAAAAAAATGTAATGTGATTATTTTCATGAACACTTATCAAATACCTAGAATAAGTAGAGCTATTGAAACATTTACATAATTAGATGTTTTGTAATTTTAAAAAATGTATCTTTATATAGAAAATTTAGATATTCCACTGAAATGTTTAAAAGGCCTGAACTGAAATACTTGCAATTTTTACTAGGAGTCTAAAGTCCTTTGATTCAAAATAATTTTGCAGTATTTTTTGAGAGCTGACTTTGATACTACTTCTGTTCTCCTTGCTAGGCTGAACTTTCTGGCTGGACTGCAGATCCCATAATATTTGATGGATGTGGATTCTTACAGTGTCTTTTCCCTTCCATCCATGAGGGTAAGTGTGGAGAGGAAATGCCGTGTGGGATCACAGCTGAGAGCCCAGAATATAAATAAAAGCATCCAAATTGTATGAAGTCCCATTTTCAAAAGATCTCATTCATACCAGTCTTTGTAAGATTCTATTTTTTCCATGCTTTTATTGCAAAAACCTGAGTAACTCTTCTACTTAATAGTCTGGTTCTTTTACCTCTTGATTCCTTAGAAATAATAATTTAAATAAGAATTTTTTGGTTGGGTTTTGGGCTTAGTTTTACTCTCCTGCTTTGTGTAGCTAAGGGTGTAATAGAGCTCAACAAAGATACCACCAGGAGAAAACATGTAACAAAAAAATTTAAGACTTTATTTCAGTTTTTTCTGACTTTTTCTGATGATGCACATAGCATCTGCTGCACTTTTCCTCTTGTGGTCTTGGAGCAGAACGTGCCCTTTCTTAAGGTATGGCTTTCGTTGGCTTTCTATGTAAAAAAGAGCAAGAGAATACATTAGAATACCTGATACAGCTGGGTTTTTTCTGCTCCTTTATAGCAGCCTAAGGTGGGAGAATGGATTGTTCCCAAACAGCAGAATCTCTGCTGGCTTTTTTCCAATTAGGTTGCCAAAAATTGCATTTGTCTTTCTTTTCAGAACTACAGTGTTGGATTCATATCCTTCTTAATGTGCTTATAATGACCCTCTATTTTTCTGGTATGTATATGACCACATTTCACAAGTTTAAAATATACAGGAAATAGGACCATAACTCCCCATCTGAAACCTGGATTTAGTGTAGTAATGGTTTTGTTTACCTATAGTATTCCTACAACAAGCACTTGCTATGTCTTGCCAGTGCCAAGGTTAACCCTCATAAAATAACAGAAAACAATATTTGTACTAAACCACCTATTTAAAATATTTAGTGTTCTTAGATGCTCTGTTTATCTAAGTGATGTATTATTTCTTTTCCTGACCAAGCTCAAGAAATATATTTTATTCCTTCAAGAAATGTGGAAACAAGGTTTATTCAGTTGGTAATTTTGGTTCGGATCAATTTGAATCCACTTCTTTTTCCTTCTATTAAATTTTCCTGCCTTGGGATAAAATTATTTATTGAGAGCATGCAGTGATGGGTGTATGTATTACATGCTCATGCAGACAGAGGGAAATTTGTATCCCCAGGGGACTTGAAAGGTAGGTAGGATCCTTCAGTCCAATAAACTTTTCAACTTTGTGTGAATTTAAAATCCCAAACAAAACTGAATGAAAAACCCAAACAAAAACCACCCCCCTTTTCCTGCTGGTGAGCGGAGCGCTGAGGCTGAGGAGCAGCAGACAGCGGCACGGAGCTCAGCTAAGGGCCTGCCTCAGGGAATACTATGTGGATAAAGCAGGCTGTGGATAGCCTGTGCTGCTCCTGAGAGTGGAGGCAGAGTCCAGCCTCTCTTTTAAGGCCTCAGGAAGCACAAAAATTATTGTGAACTTGCTGGCCCTGAGATGTGAGTAGTGAGATGGAAGAAACCAATCTCCCTCGAGCAGGGAATCTATGGAAGTTGCTGAGAGCACAGGAAGAGGTGCTGCTGTGGTGTGCTGCATAGATTTCTTCCTAGGAACTCTCTTTTCCTGATCTCCCTTATGCCTTCTTCAAATGATCATCCCATTCACCATGCTCTATTTGTCTCCAAATATCTTGAAAAGCTAGCAGAGATGTCTTAAGGTATTCCCTTTAAACACCTATATTCAGGAATGACAAGATGTGGAAAATAAAAAATCATGAATACTCAGAATTCAAGCCTGTGAAGTTTTTATTCATTTTCTTTAGTCTTTCTAATGCTTCAAGAGCTTCTAGAAGAGTGAGTGAATGTAGACAATCCACAAAATTGTGACCACTAACTTCATGTTCTCCTCTTTAAGTATTTTTTATTTCTAGGAGCTCAACACTTACAATCTGAGAAACTGTCAGAGACTACAGCATATTTTATTTAAATTTCACAAGGTAATGGTTTGTGTAATTGCAAGTGCTGTGGGTTATCCTGAGGATATGTGACATTCTCCTGTACTTCTTTCCAATGGAATAAGATTGAGTATATCATGCAGTGGACAGGGAATGAGGAGGGAGTGGAGAAGGAATATTCCCACTGACAATCACAGTTTTCCAGGGCCTAACATCTGTTCTGTTGCAGGGCCAGAATTAGTACTGTTACGAAGTGGCTATGCCTGAAGAACTATCACGGGCTGTAAATTCCAGGGGATGAAGTACTGGGAATACATCCCAAACTGGAATGGCTAGAGGTAGCTGGTACTGCAGGGGCAGCTTACATGAGGCCTCGTTACAAGTACACAAAGTGAGGTAAAGCCCGAGGACTTGGCAGCTACAAAATGTGAGGGGGCTGTTACTCCAGCAGGGAAAACAGTGAGCTGCTCTCACAAGGAAGTCAGGCTAACATTAGACTTTAAATTACAACTTTTGTGCTTTGGAAAAGGAGTAGTGGCTTCCCTTTTTTTCATATTATTTTCTGTGTTCCATGGAAGGCATTTTTAACAGCAGTTTGATTCAACATTTGTAAGTGGATGAAGTACAGCTTGTTAAACAGTCAGCATTAATCTCCTGATATGTCTGGCTTCAAAATGAGACTTGAGCTCGTGCTTATTAATGACACTGAGAAATTGAGCTGCTTCATTATTGCTAATGAAGACCTGGTGGAAAGGTTAAATTTAGATCTAAAGTAAGCCTCTGGGAAGAAACTGGATGGGTTTCTTTTTTTTTTAAATATATATATATATATATGAGTTATATATGAGATTTTTTGGGGGCAGGGGTGTTGGTTTTTAGTTTTTTCCCCATTTTAAATACCATTTTCCTGATATTTTATCTAGTTCATTTCCATAAACTGTTCAAAATGGGGAAGGTAGTGGTTATGTTCTCAGTGTTCTTTTTATCTCTACTAGTATGTTCATAGAGTTTTCCAAAAAAGGGAGAAGAATTGCAGACATAAAAACCCCAAAATCTTAAGATTGTCCTATAAATAACTTGCCTTCTGACTTGTGCAACTCAGACTCCATGGATAAATACCTCCAGCATAAATGGTGAGATTCGGTTTTTTGCTGCCAGGAGTTGCGCATATTTTAAGTTGCGAATCTGGAATCACAGCAAGATATTACAAGGAATATTTTTTAGCTCATGAAGTGTACTGATTCTGAAAGTGAACAAAATGAGTGTGTTTGTACTTCTCTGAAATGGTAGAAGTGAGTTTGTGCAATGGTGTAAAGTACAAGACCTCTATCCTAGCAAAAGCTGACCACTCTGAGAGATTTAAGAAGTGCCATGATGTTATTAATACACTTCTATAAATCTGTTTATTAATATATTTTTTACTCCATTTCACAAATAAGGAAGCAGAATGAGACAAGACTGATGTTCAATCAAAGCCATTAGACAGATCAGTGATGGATTTAGAAATAATGTTTTGACCAAGAAAACCAGTGGGGAGCATGTGATAAACAACTGTCTTTATATTTTGTGTAGGCCTTCTTTTGCTTGAGAATGGAGCAGCCTTTGTTCCTTGAGGACATATAAACCTTTGTAATACACACTTGTAAATGCATATTTGTAAGTCTATTACTCATTTGCTTGTTTATCTGAAGTCTGTAGCTTACAGAATATTCAGAAGATAAAAGAAAAGAGGACAAGGGAAAAGGATAATAAGTAGGAAAAGAAGAAAAGAAGAGCAGCTGATCTTTAAAAAAGGTATGGGGATATCAGTACCGTGGAAGAAGTATATGGGTTTTACAGTCAGGAGCATGCAGGTACTGATTACAGAGAAAAGGAAATAGTTAATTCTTTCATGGTTGGCCCTTACAACAGCCACGGTGAGTACTTTGAGTGACTTAAGCCATCAGCTTTTATGACACGTTTATTACAGGTGTACAGAAGAGCCATTCATTATCTGAAAATGGATGCCTTATCATATCAAAGAATACTTAAAAGATTTGTTTTGTTTAGACTGGGTAAATAAAGGCTAAGAAAATATATGATTTCTGCTGAAAAAATATGTTAGGGGAATAAACTACAGTGACCAGAGAAGTAAAATACTATATAAGCTAAAGATCAATATTAGCAGAGTCAATGGAGGTCATGAATAAGTTCAGGTAGAAAAAAAAGTGGGAGTGTCTGATGTGATTTTCTACAGCACCTGGAGGGTAGAATGAAAGATTTCAAGTGTTGTATGCACCCTGTGCTCAATTGAGTCTCAAACTGGGAGAAGAAGGGTGGGTTACCTTGTCAAGGCATCCCTCTTTTGAAAGGTGTGATGAAAGATGCAATTGTGTCTCAGCCCATCACCGTAGCAAGGACTTCTGCCCTTAGCTTTCTCTGAGAGAGAGAGCTGTGGAAACAATGTTCCATGATTCAGAGATAAGTTTCCTGATGTGAAAAACTTCAAATATTTGAAAAATTTACACACTTCTAAATGAAGCAAAACTTGTACCTTTTTTTTTTTAAATCAAAAAACAGAAGGAAGTGTGACTCATTGAGAAAAGGTGAATGTGTGACTGCATAGGCTTTGCAAAGCTAGAGTAAGCAAACCCAAGGAGCTTAGCAGTAGTGTGGCCACTGACCCCACCTGTCTGTTGTGTTTATTGGGAGAAGCTGGGTCTAAGTGCAGAGGAGGGATCACCGCAGCACACATTGGTCTCTGGGCTGTGCTGGCCTTTAGTGTTTTACATGAGCAGCCTGCTTTGGACAAATGAGCAAACCCAACAATCCTAGATGTCCTTGGAGGTTGTGGAAGTGTTTTCAGGCCACTGGCAGTTGCCTGAGAAGTCTGCTACCTTGCTGCTCTCCCTTGATAAATGTGGTTTAATAATTAATGTCCATCCAAGATGTTACTTCTCTACCTCATCTAAGCCTGGGCAAGGAATTTGCTGACCCAGGTGTACATTAGGGACATAAGCTTCATTACTGCTAATGAACCAGTTAAAGAAATATTGCCAGGAGGGTTTGTTTTTTGCAAGAGGTAATTCATTGGAAGATTTGGTGCGTAGCTGTGCAGTATTGTTTGTTTCCTGGATATTATGTGTATGGCATAAAGCTCAGTTAGAGCCTCAGTTTTGAAGCATAGAAACCATAACTAGAAAGAAAACTGTTACATCAGCTGCTGCTACAAAGGGAAAATGTTGAGTATTGTTAACAAGTTGTTTATCCTAATAGGGCAAATATTATTTCAAATTTTATTTTCATTGTATGATGTCTTCACTATTTCCTGTAGGCTATGGAAATGTCTTGTCATGTTCCAGATTCTTCTGACAGTCTCATTTACTTCCAGAAATGGTGGGGGAACAAAGTTTGTTTGGGTTTGTTTTTTTTGAAAAGGGTCAGATTGTAATTGATTTTCTGCCCATGAACAGCCTGTGGAAGTGATTCCTTTGCCTACAAAAGGCTCCTTAAGAAGTGGAAAGAACATACTTACAGTGTAAGCAGTGCCAGTTTAAAAGATGTTTAACAAAACCAGAAAAGAACACTTACAAGCTGCTCTATTTTATTCAAGACTGTGGAATACTGATTTACTTGACCTTTGATAAAAAATTAACAAGATTATGATGAGCAGTTCATGGCTCTGGGACAGAGCATGAGGTCAAACATGAAATTCACGTTTGTTTGGGAATTTATTTAGCACAAGCAGGCTCATGTAAGTGCTGGGGATACATCACTGTCTTGGATACAAAGCCCTGGTAATTCTTCATTTCTCAGTGCTGTTATTTCAATTCCTGTGAAACACAGCTCACTTATTTTTTAACCTATTCTGTAATCAAAATACGAGTTATCTTTCCCCAGTTCTCTAAAAATCTTCTGTGCATTTTTTGTGAGTTTAGACACAATGAACCTCAAATAGTTTCATTCATAACATGCTGTATGTGCCTTAGCCTTGATGAAATTGCAGCTTGGAGGAATTTGATCTTATCAGCCTTGTGGAGAGAGCAGTGGTTTTTGTGATGTGAAGTGAGTGAGATTTGATGGAGGTGGCTTTGACAAATCAATCTGTCAAGTCTTGACTGGATTTGGAGTTAGGTTGTTAGTCACTGTGGTGGGAAGAACTATATTTAATTTTTACCTATGACATGAAGTGATGAGGAAATTGAATTTATTGTCTTGATTTCATGATAAAACATGATGTATTTATCCCCATAAATGTAATGGAAGTTTTGCATAACCCAGTGTCAATGGTGACCTAGATTTCACCCCCCCTATTTTTAATCATACTCTAAAATTTTCCATCTCTTTTTTAAAAAAGAATCTTTTCAATTTCCATGTCTCAAAATACAAGAATTTCTGGCTAAGAATATACTCTTTATTCTTTCTTGCAGTTATATTTGAATCTTATCATGATTTTAGTTTGCCACAAAGCAGAAGTCTTTGTGTTCACAAAGCCAAGTCTGTGGGAGATTATGCAATGCACATGTGCTTCAAGTATCTGCAAACAAAATTCAAATGTTCCTAAATCCCTCTGTGTAGTACAGTACTGACTTTGTTTTCTGTGTCCTACAATTTCTGAGTTCAAATTAGTGGAAGTTTGATTCCTTGTCTGTCACTGTGTTTTATCCAGAATGGAGCACAGTGTTGAAATTCTGAGATATTTTACTACATTTTTCCATGAAGTGGAGCCTGAAGGGAGGTTTTCTGCCAGAGCAGATGTTTTGAATTATTTTTTTTAAAGATACTACCAGTTACCATAAACCAAGCTATCTTTCCTAACCACCATCTGTCATTGCAAAGAAAGGAAGGGACATCCCTGGATGGAATAAAGGTGGAGTAGGAGCCCAGCTCCTACTGCTCCTTCCCTCTGTCCTCCACAGTCTTTTTTTGATTTTTATGGTGTCAAGAATAAGAATACTCAAATGATGAAAGTCATCATTCTGGATGTTGAAATCATCCTCAGAGACAGATATGAATAATTCCAATATCTAAGGGAGGATGGAGGTGGGGGAAGCATTACAACTTTGTTTAAGGAATTGTCAAATTTATATGTAGAGTCTGCATCTCTGGGATGGTGGTAGAAATACTGATAGAGGGTTCTCATTTTGACTTTGTTCTGAGATAAAAGTTAGTAATAAAATCACAGGGTTTTATTTTAACAATGTGTAAAGGTCTCTTTGAATGGCTTTATCCTCTGGTCTTTTATTATTTTATTTTTTTATAAGGAACAAGCACTGAATGAGGGTACTCGGATAGTTGGCTTTCTTCTTAAAAATCTGAATTTCTGGCATTTGGAGAAAAAGTTACTTTCCATTCTGCAACAATTATTTCCAGAAAAGTGAGCTAATGGTGAGTTGAATCGAAGGTTATTTATTTTCTGCTTCCTTCAGGTAAACATAAATTAAGAATGTATTATTCTCAGGGCTTGACAAGTGCTGAGGATTTATCACAATAAGATCACTGCTTTCATATTGTTTATGAAAAACAGTGAAACAAAGCCTCTAGGTTATAATTCATCTCCCCTACAATTATCAGGCTGACACTTTATAAAAGAGCTATTGATGGAACCTTCATTAAGAGTGTGTTCAAACCACCTTTGAAATATAGGTGTGAAGAGTAGTTCAAAATACACTGGTGAGTGTTACAAGAAAAAGGGCCCATGGTATTTACAGGAGGCAGTCATTCCATATTATGCAAGAGAGTTACTGAAACCAATTGCATATATATTGCATATATTGATATATTTAAATTATTGGGGGGCTGGGAATCCTGAGATCTGAACCTATGTTAAATAATAGAAGTGAGACTTTCAATTTCACTTAACTTGTATTTACTGTGAACAGATGGGGTTTTTGTTTTCTAGTTCTATTCGCTGCCTTTAGGAATTCCATTGTAGACCAAGTCCAAGATGCAATTTTTTTCCCCCAGTCACTTAATCAACAGAAAAGACTGAAGGAGTGAGGATATATTGAAAATTGTTCTCTTCTGCACTGTTTGCTTGTAGTTATTAGTGATATTTTCTAACTGGAGGAACTGTAATTAAAATCAGATGGCAAATATATCCTGAAATTTTTATGCATGAAAAATTTGCCAGCACTGCCAGCTGCTGATGCCATTTCGGAAACATAGTTGTTTTTTCTATATCAGGTTGGGTTGCTGTGGAAGTTTCTTTTCAATCTCAGCCTAGTTCTGGAAAGAAATAGATAGAAGAATAACTTAGAAATACAGATGTAACGTAGAAATATAGATCTAACATTTTCCTCATTTTTGTCCCTGCTTTAGAAGAAAGAAAATTACTGCTGAAGTAGGATGTTGCTCATATATTTTTAAACAGTACTGGTGTGTAATGCTGCAAAGGAGCACATGCCATAATGTTAATAATATGCAATTGTGCAGCAGTCTGTAAAAAACCCCAAAACCAAAACAATTTGGTGATCAGAAGACAGGCTTATGTTCCACTAGGTCAGATAAGCATATCCCCTATTTTGACTACAGTTTCTGAGAACTTTAAGAGCTGGAATTTGGGATTGCAGGCACTATAGCGGCTCGACTTAATTGGCTTTAATGATCTTTGGCCAAATGTCTTCTCACACCATATTGGAGGTGATACATTGGGAGGTGTTTGTGTGTGTGTAAACGAATTACTTCAGCTGGAATAAAAGTGAGCCATCCTCAAACAGTGTGACATTTCCAGCTCCTCAGACTGCGTGGAACCTAATTCACACTGAATGTAAGCAGTTACACTTCAGTGTTGGCTAATCTTCAACTCCAATCAATAAATCAGCCTGGACAGGGAGAGATTAGGCAAGTCAGAAACATGTACTGTGGTGTTTGTTTTTGCAGCCTTTTTGAGAGCTCAGATAATGGAGACATCAATTAAAAGCTGGATAAACAGCGGGCTTCTTCCAGTGCAATAGCTTTTCCCTTTCTTAAATGGGAGTGTGAATTTAGCTTCAGAGAAAGCAGCCAAATCATGTTTATAGTATAACACAGACATGGCCAGTGAAAACTTCAGTGCTTAAACTTCTTTCATAGAGTACAGAGTGTAGATTTTGAGTGAAAACATCAATGTCCAAACCTGCTTTACAGAAAGCAGTGGTTTGGTTTTTTTCAACCTCATTAATTTTCCAGTGTTTATTTAAGTTATTTCAGTGTGACTTCAACACTGAAAATGAAAGCTGATTGTGATGCACATATGTGTGAAGGAAATAATTCAATTTGGATAAAACTGAGCAAATCTCAATGTGTCACTTCGAGGCTCTAATGGAAGCTGTGCTATCTCCTAAGTGTCTTTGTCGACAATGATAATTTCTATGGTGAGTGGAACTACAATATTTATACACTGACCTTTATTATCTGGGCTGTTTCATGCAAATACCCTCTTTTCCTCCACTGTCTTGTAATCCAATAGACATGATAAATACTCTGGTTTCATCTGTGTTTTTGTTGTGTGAGTATTTTGATTTGTTTCACAGGCCCCAAGCAATGATGCCTCCCGTAGTTAGAGGTGCCATCGCTGAGACTGTTTTCTAACAGGAAAAGAAAATGCTGAATCAGAACATCTGTTGAGAAGTTCTTTGGCAGGCAGTTTGTCCTCAAAACTAGGAAGTAGGTTGTTCTGACTCCAAGAGCTGGTAATTGTGGGCTTGCAGAGGAGAGAAGTACATGAGAGCTTTATGGGGTTGTGTCTCCTCAACAACAGATGTGTTCATTTGGCCGTAGTTCAGAAGATTTACAGGAACGTTATTAGAAAAGTGAGCCAAAAGGCTCAACACACTCTGGTAGTTGGTGGTGGTTTCTTACATTGCATTGGATACTACACAATAATTCTGCAAGAAGGCAGAGCCAGCTGTGAGACAGATGGAGCCACATATGTTTCCCCACCCAAGAGAGAGGTTTGTGTACAGAATTACGGTCAGGAATAAGGCTGAGCGAATGATATTAAAGGTTATTCACACTGAGATGTCTGGATTTGTAGATAAATTCACTTGAATTGGTTGGTTTGTGTTAACTTTCTGACTATAAAAGGGTTTTATTGCACTGAAATCTATAAAGCAGTAAATAGTGAAGAAGTACTTGAAGATTATTCCATTCTGAATTCAAGAATATTGTATGACTTGTGTATGTGGTCTCTTTCCCAAACTTAAAATGGTCATACCACTTCCTTTCTTTTCCCCAATGGCACCTTGGCACTACTACCACCCAGAAAAGTTTAGTGTGAAGAAGAGTTGCCATGTTTTTCTCTCCCATGTGCTGCAGCCCTGAAAAATTCTGCAAAATGAGGTTAGAGCTTCTGCAGCACGCTGAGCCACTGCAGCAAAGCAGAGAACAGACACCAGCCAGGCTCCTGCTTGCTTGCGGTAGCATCAGGTAGAGGGAAGAAAGTCCATTCAGCAGTGCTTTGATTCCAGGCAGCAGAATCCTTGGATTGGAAACAGATCAGGGAGTGCCAGTATCTCCCAGGCGAGCTGGAGCACATGGCATCTTCATAGCCAACATGTGTAAAAGTGGTGTTGTCTCTGGTGTGAGTTAAAGGAGATTTTTTATAGGAGTTCAGATTGTTATTCTCTGTTATAGCTTCCTCCTTTAATCCTCTGCCTTTTAGAAACAATGGGACTAAAAAGGCTTGTCTGTGTTTTAGCCTTATTAAGTCTCTTATGTGAACATAAAATGAGAACAGTGCTGTGGAGAACTGAGCTCCCAGAGTGCACACAGCTAAGAGCTGTTGAGGGCTGAGTAAATGCACTAAAGGTAATTTGCAGACAGATAACTGGATCTTCCTGACAAATTCCCTTCCCTTGTTACAGGCAGTTTAATGTACCATAACACTCTTTCTTCCTTTTGTAAGTAAGGGAAAAATATCACTGCTGGGATTAAAGCAAGCACAGAAAATTTCAGATGAGGGAGAAGACAGTGAGGTTTGCAAAGCCGAATGTTGTTGGTAGTCGTAATTGTGAAGCTTCCATTCCTAGGCTACCCAGTCACTTCTAAAGCGACTTTTAAAAAACCCATAACATTTGACAACAGATGTATATCTCTTCTAGGTCATCCTAGAACAAATCATATGCATACTCATCATTTCTATTTTTCTGTTACGTATCACATGTATTTCCTTGAGGAGATGTTAGCTTTTAGAAACACTAAACAAGCCTTCAATTCAAGCTGAAGAGCTGCAGATAACTGACGCTGCTAAAATGTAGGCCCCATTGTCTTGGTGAAGACTGGTTTGTAAGGGACAGATATTACTGCTATCAACAGAAGTAGTTCAGTGACAGGGATCCTACAGGCTGAGGAATTCTGCATGTATTGTAAAATAAGTTCAAGAAAACAGCCAGATAGAAAGTTGGAAATGGTTTGGGGTGTACTATAAGCATTAGCACATCCAACCTATTAGTGAGTCTGTTGAGAAGTGGAGTCACAATTCCAGCAGATGAGTTAGGTAGTGGTGTCCCAGTTTGGCTATGCACTTTCTTCCAGCCATCGCCCAACTGGAAACAACACTGATGAGCAGACATGAGAGTACAGATTCTCCTATGTGACATCACACACTGGTTTGTCACATGATTGGGGAGATGTAGGGGTCCTTCCTTCTATCGCAGGATTGTCCTGGAGAACCAGCCAGGTAGATTGTGGTTTTTTCCCTATATCCTGTAACATGCTTTATTAAGTACTTCTGAGAATAAGAGACCAGATACAGTGCTGCATTATCACTGTGCTAGATTAGCTCACTTGATTTCTAATCAGGATGTGTTGAGCACTGTTTAAATTGCCTAATACTAGACACATGTAGTTCTCTAGATACATGAAATTCTGCCTACTCCAGGAAGAGCTGGTAGAAAGGTATCCAAAATATATGATTCCCTTTACTCCAGCATGTAACAGAAAAATAGGGCACTCAGCATCTGATATTTTGGCACCTGTCTCTGTTTCTGCTTTCTACCCTTTTGGCTTCCTTTTTTTCCTGCTGTAGTCCTGTGGTGACAGTAGTAGCCAGAAGAGTTGGCTTATTAGTTCCCATTTGGCCCTCCTGGTAGTTGAGCTGTGTTGCTGTTGCAGTAGCAGCAAGTCCCAATGCCTGCAGCCTGCCCAGAAGAATGGGAAAGGCAGAGCAAATGGAGCTAGATGCAGATTAAGAAACATCTTCAAAATATTGAGCAATGTACTTCAGCCTAAATGTATCGCAACAGATTTGCCACAATGTCCAGGGGAGTTTTAAATTGCTCTTGAGGATGTAGTTGAAGTCAAACAAACTGGAGATAAGTCATCTGCAGTACTTTGAATGCTTCAATAGAACTATTTGACAGAATTAAATGATCAAACTTTATAGGGCCAGTGGGAGAAGCCAGCTCTTTGCTTTGGAACTGACTCTGTCCGTCCTTCTGTGAGTGTGCAGACAGTGCTAGCAGAACACCAGTGACAGCAGTGGGACGTGCTCCTGCACAGCACCTCTCCAGAGCCTGGCTGCTCACTTTGTTGCCACCCACAGTTTCCCATATGTGCACTGTCACCCCACATGTGAGGCAGCTCTCCAGATTTTAATTGCAGATAACTCGTGCATGTCCCAGAACTGATACATGCCCTGAAGGTTTTCAAATCACCACCAGACTGCCCGATTGTTCATCTTCTGTTTTTGAGAGGGTGCTCAGGAAACAAGGCCAAAATTGCCTTTTTATAGCGCTGTGATAGTGATTCCTTGTGGGCGTCGGGGAATGCCTCTAGAGGTAAATGTTCCTTCTCACTAGGAGTGCTCCAGACAAGCAGGTTGGAATGATAGTGCTAATGCTGTCGAATATTTAAGAGGAACTTCAGAAAGAAATTAGTCAGAACCTTTGGAATGATTAAATTATCACCCAAAAATATATTTGGCATTTGTATATTAAATGTACATCTGGCACAGTATGTGAAATACTTATATGCCATATATGAGACCTATTCTGCTGGACAAGGCTTTATGTCTGGTATTGCTGAAAGCATCTTGTTCCTACAGGAACCACAGTGCAGAACATTAAAAAGCTACAGCTGTTTCAAGATAGACTGCAGTGGCTGCCATAATCAGTTCCGATAACTTTAAGCTGTAACAAAACAAAGGAAAAAAAGGGAGAATGTGATAGTGAGGTTTAGGTGCAGGGTGCCTAACCAGTGAGCTTCCAGTTTTGCCATGCAGAAGAGCAAAGTTAATAAATGTTATAAAAGAGGAGGAGAGCTTTTATGAGGCTCTAAATTTACAGAGAATTCAGGGTGAAGTGGGACAGCTAAGCTCAGGCCTGACATATTGCTTGTCCTCCTTTCTTGGCATTTACTTTCAGATAAAACCAGCTGGATTCAGAAAAGTGGATCAATGCTGAGTGCTTCCATGACCTGGAACTGGAGCAGTTTTAAGTTACAGGAGTTTCCTTTCTTGTATTTATCTTGATAAGCACAATCCTGTTCCTGTCACTGATGTTTTCAACTTCTCTAGATACGCTGTTTTTATCAATATCAGTGTCTGTTCTGCTGGAGCCCTTTGGACTCTGCACCACTCCTGTTCACATGATGCTCTCACATTCGTCCTGGAGACAAAAATGCATGCTCATGCTGCGAGAGAGTGGAAACTTACTGATTGTACAGAGCTTGGCAGGAGCTTCTCTTCCAGCCTCCTGACAGGAGCAGAGACAGGCTGCATTTCTGTAGGTGCTGAGCCAATCAAAGCCTTCTTGTCTCTGCACTGATACTTCTCTCCCTATCTGTTCCTTTCTCCGTTCTTATGACAAGTATGCAAAGCAAGAAAGCTGCTTTTTTCTGTGCCTAGTCAGTGTTGTAGGCAAGGTTTGGAGCAAATGCAGACCCATTGTAGCAACATTTCTGCAAGAGCCCTGCAAGCGGAACTGCCTACAGCAAGAGCACAGATTATGTTTAATGCCTGACGCAGCCATCTATTTTAACATATTAGAGCAGAAGATGGAACAGTTCCTTCGGAGTCCCCAAATGAATTAGCACTGCAGACTGGCTTTCTACTGCCTGGAGCTCTGTCTATGGTCCTTGTTTTAACTCTTTGCTAGCCACAATCCAGACGTCAGAGAAAACTGCAGTAAACTATGAAGTTCCGTAACTGCATGAACTTGTTTTTATTGTAACATTAACTTCCATAAGCTATTGCCTGCAGTGGAAGTGTGTTGCAAAAGCATCATCAATGTGTGGCTATATTGGAAGAGAATAGCTCAATGAGTAGTATTTTTTCCCATTTTCCTTTTTGAAACATTCCTTCTAGCAAGCTTTAAGGAAGTGGTTCAAGTACATCTGGTGACCCAAAAGCCATACCTGGGCAGATGATTTAGGGGAAGGCTTGGTGAGGTCTTCCTGAAGGTTCAGAGCAAGGGCAGCCTGTTTCTACTCTTCCTTCCATTGCTTGATGCCCTTTTCATGGAGTCCTCTAAAATATGCATTTTGAGGGAGTCATATTATAGGCATTTACACAGTCAGACCTTCACATTGATTAATGGCCAGTGTTAAAGGTATTTCTCCAAATTTTCATCAAAAATCCAAGGCTAGCTTTTCAGCTGGGTTGTGATAAATTTTATTTTGCAGGCATACATTTGCATCCAGTATGCCTGAATTTATGGTATATTAAACCTTGCAGAAAAAAGACAGTGATCTTTAATTGTATTACTGAAACTGCCACATATATATATATATATATATATATATATATATATACACACAAAAGAATAGAATAAGAATATCTATCTTACAGGATAGTAAGGATTCCTAAAGAGCTAAGTCTGGGTTTGGCTAAGCTGTAGTGCAGTACTGAGTGTAAATACACTGTCAGTAGACCTCTGGTGTGTATGAATGCCAAGGGAGAGGAGGATTAGTGCTGTACCATTAGTTATGTTGAGATGTGCTTTGAAAAATGTGAAAAACCATTTTTGTTATCAGCAAAACCCATAAGGCTTGTGTTCAGTTAGAAGGTTCTGCTTTCCTAAGAAATACTGAAAACCCTATTAAACACAGAGAATCAGCTTGCACTTCCAAGAAGATAAGACAGATGAGCTAATACTTTTCCCCTCCCCGTCTTTCTGTTCTCCTACTTGACTGCTGTCTGTGGCCATGCTGGGACTCACCAGCTGTTGTGCATGGGGAGCATTTGGGCTGGAAGTGAGTGTAGGACAGGTGAGTGCTTGGAGACTGTCCCCACACTAATCAGCCAGTTCCTTCCTCCAGGAAGTGCACAGCAATGGGAGCAGTCACTGCACAGTTCTGTTGGATTTAAGCTTCAGCCCTGTATTCAGAGAAAGAAGGTACCAAACTTTTCAGCAAACGTTGTTTTACTGCTGATTTTCCCCCTTCCCTTTCTACTTTCCCTCTCCTGTCCACACACAGTCATTGTCTTGATATCACAGTGGATTTGTTATTACAATCTGTGCTGCAGCGCGTTTCTAAAAAGCAGTTTTTCCTGCTCGTGCTCCTTCTGCTGAGAACCCCAAACCTTTATTGACTCTAGTCATTTCTAAGTGACAGAATTGCCAGAACATGTGATGATGAAGAGGCCAGCTTGGCTAATGTTGGGCAAGCTCTGGTTATAACCTCTGTAACTCAGGGAGAGAGAAAATGTCAAGTAGGGAATGGACAGGAAATCAGACAGCTTAAAGCCCAGGATGCTGGGTTATTTTTACAGCATTCAGTACTTTCACTTTCATTGAAGTTTATTTTCTTGTTGGTAAATTACTTTTGCATTGTTTGCTTTTTAGGAGAGAAAATACTTTTTCCATGGAAAGCAGTGAGTGAACTTTCAATTTTTAACACAAACAGAACTTGTTTTATGGAGCCATGGCCAGTATGAGAGATTATATATCAAAGTGTTTTCTTTAGCTGAGAATCCTGAGAACAAGTAAAACTCAGAGAAAACAGAGCTCTTCAATGCAAAGAGTAGCTAGAGGCCTTGTTTTGGTTAACTTGTTTGATTTCAAGATCAAAGATGAATTTATGGAGAACTGTGATGCTATGGAGACAGTTGTTTTGAACTTTGGATTTGCTAACACTAACAGCTGCTGATATCCTTGAGAGGAAGATCCTTGGTAGCAATGCAAAACAAGCTCACTGCTTTCATCTGCAGTGGGAAAAGCTTGGCTGAAAATATCACTGCTGTGAATGGAGGAGGACAGAGAAAGAGTTATTGTATGGTCTGCCCGGAAGAATCACAGAGGTGAAGGACAAAGTGTTCTGAATCTGATACGGATAAAGTTGAGATTAAGATTGGATTTGATTGGCCTGTGGTGTGGTGAGTTCCCCTAGGAGCTAGACTGCATGTTTGTGTACAGCTTGTATTTCACTCTGAAGTTGGATGGAAATGTTTCTCAACAGGAGATAGATGTTAGAGTTTATCTAGGAAAACCACACTGAGATTATGGGAAAGAACCAGTTTCTAAAAAAATTACAAAATGGAAATTCAGAAGTCCTAGTTTAGGCCAGAAATAATATTAAAGGCATACTGTTCCCCTCCTTTTGACATGTAGAAGGATTTGGATTTGGCCTTGATGCTCTGCCCCTGTCTCTACTGCAACATCTCTGAAAGAGAACTGTTGTGTCGACAGCTCATGATAAGGCAAAGCAGAACTTGTGCTGGAAATAGTATTTTTCAGGCATTTATCAAAGTCCTTGCAGCTTCCCATCAAAGCAAACAAATCCACAAGAACATGAATTGAATGTGGTAGTTAATTGTGAACTCTTCACTACCAACCACCATAAAGGTACTGACATATTCACTTTAGTTGATGGTATTAAATCCTAATGTACTTTCCCCACCCTTTACCTGTTTGACTTGTCTTCCATCTTGCTTTTGAGTTCCTCTCTGGCAGACTTTGAGCTGTGCTTACCAACCCATTTTGAGGCCAGCTTCAGCTGGAAGCAGGTCCAACCTGTGCTAGAAAGGGCCTAAAACTAATTCGTTATAGGAGAGCTGTATTTGACTAGAAGCAGACAAGCATATGCTTTATTGAGTGTTTCATGCTGCCTTCCAGTGGGGCAGAGCTGAAAACTGCAGCCCTTTTAAAAGCAGTAATGCAATTATGTGTTGTAGAAGTTCTTTAAAAATCCTTTAATGAAAACCAGCCAGTTTGTTGTTATCAGCAGTGCTGGGGAAGGCAGTGTGAAAGCACAAGGTGTTATATTGCAAGGCTCGTCAGCACTGGGGTGAGTGAAACAGAAACACTGTGACCCCTGAGCTTGGTGTGTAAGGCACATATTGAGCAGACAGCTACAAAAGCATTCTAACAGTACCTTCTGGCTACTAAATATGCATTTAAAAAATAAAATTACTCCAATTACAATATTGCTACTACTACGCTACTAAGCATAAATGGCATGCATGAAAACAACTACCAAGATTTGGACTTCGTAGCAAACAAGTTGTGTGTGTGGGCCTGATTCTTCTTGACTTCCATTGCAAATTTCCAGCGTGCCCAGGTGCTGAGGTTGTTGTATCTGTTTTATAACATGAAATTAATGGAGGACAGTTAGTGAGCCACATTGTCAGCTGTTGCAAATCTCTGCTAAGTTTGGAAGCTATGCCCAGTTCACAGTGCTGAATTTGGCCTACTCCTGTAATTCACAGATCTGCATATTAATTTGGGTACCGTTGAAGGGGGCTTAAAAATTGAGTCACTGAAATTAATCCAGTTAGGAGGATGGACATTCTAAAAGGCAGTATATGACTGATGCCATGGGCCCTGCAAGCTCAGGGTAATTAGGTTTCATACTTCACTTCTTGCACCTGAGCTGTTGCCTAAGGGACAGCAGAATTTTCTGTAGTGTTCATAAATTCAGTCCTGGCTGCAGAGTCTCTGGACAATTCACTTGGCAACATCCTAGTGTTTTGTTTTCCTGTTTCATTGATACAGACCCCTAAAACCTTACAGATATTTTAATTTACTGCAGCCACTTCTTTTAAATCAAGAAAATCAGTTATGTGACCTTCAGAATTAATCAGGCCTATCTTGGATCTCAAACTTTCCTGTATTTTTTTTCCTAAAAGTAAAATGGAAGTGTCTTTAAGAAAGGTTATAAATTTAGCAGAACAATTCCTTTCTGTGAAGAACATTCATCAGGGAAGGGTTCATGCCAGCTCTGAAGAAAGCCACACACTTGGGTGTAGTGTGTAACACAGATAGAAAATGGTAGTGCTGCAGTTATGAGGCATTGAGAAAGTCTTGGAGCTGGATCTCACTTATCTATACAGGATCCACTTCTGTGTGACAGAATCTTTCATTTCTGATATCCAGCTTGTCAAAAGCAGGGTCAGATTTCCTCCAATATGCAGAAATGTGTAGAATGCATGTTCTAGAGAAAACAAGTTTATTCAAAATCAATTCACTGGCACTCGGTAACACTTCCATGGGAGTGGTTTTCAGCTCAGCCAGTTGTATTCTTCTCTCCTTTTTTCATCTGAGTAACTAATATTAAGTACTGTAATTTATTGGAAAACAAATGAAAGGGACATTGTTGGTTCAGGAAAGAAAACGCTTTAACATTTTCATTATGCCCTTAGAACTCCCTGCTCTTTTTTAATTGATTTAAGCTAATAAGATCTAATTTTCATGAAGCAACCACACAGTCTGAATCAATCACAGGCTGTCAGGCACCATCGTTGAAGATTTATACATTAGGGAAACTACATAAATAGGACAGAGGAAGGGAAGGAATTAGCAAAGTTCAGGTCAATCTTATGCTTGTGGAAATACTTTCCTTTTATCAAGTAAGGTAGCAAACAATCCTCCCTGCCGTGTTAAAGAACAGAGGGCAATGGTACTGGTTGTAAAAACTGGACAGTGTAGCTCCAGGAATTATGCATGCTTAGGAAACAGTGCCAGACACCCTTCTGATCTGCTCAGTTTTCCTTATATTTACTTTCTGTTAATTAATTTGTGTCTTTGGAATGCACAGACCCTAGCTGCATGCTGCCCTTAAGATGTGGGTGAAGCAAGGATTTATATAGCAGCAAAATGATACTTTTCAAAATGTTTTCTCTTTCTATTCACTCAGAGTCCTAGAAAACCAGATGTTCACACAGCTTTATTTGCTCTGATTCACATATAGGAAGCAGAAAAGCATCTAAGGATTTACTCAGATTGAATTAGGCAGCAGTTATGCCTCATGTTGTAGGGCCTCACATCAGTAATTGCAGGAGGAGGTGAAAAAGAGCTGCATTTTTGCTGTACTTGGAGTGACTGGCTCCTCATGCGTGCCAGTGGTGAGATCCATTCTGTACTGCACTGTTTCTCAGCAGGGCAGTCCATCTCATGAGGTATGTAGATAATTTTTTTTGGTGAAAGTATCCCACATAAACAGGACACTTAGGTTTATGGCTGTTCTGTAGTGTCAAAGTAGCATCCAGCACTCTGAGTGTAAAGAGCTGGACCACTAAAACTGCAAGTCACCTCTGTTTGCACAGCCTGCCTCGATGGGGCTGGGCATCAGTTATCTCTCTGATCTAGGTATGAGTAATACAGTAGAAAGGAGCTTAGTACCAGCAGTTCCTGAGAAATCTGTCAGTGAATTATTAAAACCAGTGTTTAATTAAAAGATGAATTCAATCTCATGGCCAGAGAAGCTCAAAGTAGGACATGTGAACGACTGAGAGCCAGTTCAGGCCAGTTTTCTCTGAACATCACTCACAAAAGCACTGGTAGGGGAATTATTCTAGCAACATTGCTTTGTAAAGAGAAAGAAATCAATTTCTAAATTTTTTTCTTATCAATGCAGGGCTTGTTGTTTTGCAACTTCTGAAAACTCTTTGACCCTTCTGTGGGACTAATAGACATCTTATGATTAAACATATCAGATACATACAGGTTATTGTAAAACACATTAGATGTGGTTGTTTTTCCTTTACCGTTACTACAGGGGCCAATTTAAATGGAAAACCTTACTAAGTTAGTCTAAATAGCACTTCATTTTAATCCAGTCCTCCTCCCTATACTGCTGCACCTAAAATTTCATTCCAACTGATCATTCTAACTCACTCTTTTACACAAGTTGACTGCCCAGTGAAGCCATGAGGGACCATCTGCATCAGTTCCAGGACATTTTCCTTTGACAAAGATTCTTCTATTACTTTTTCAGACACAACACATTTGTTTGTGTTAGAATTTTTCCTTCTGTCTTCCCCCCGCCCCAGTATTTAGGATGGAGAAAGGAGAAAGATTGCCTTTAATTTGCAGCTGTGGATTTACTTTTACGTATTTAAAGTCTCCATAGAACTTCATGTGTGGATACAGAGACAGTAAAAGTGTAAGAAAGGAAATTCAGACTAATGACTAAAATCCCTGTATAGGTTTTGCATTGATTACAGAACAGGAATGAAGAAACTATTCAATGAGGACTCAAGCCTTAAGATAATGATGAATATTTTAGGTAGCACTGGAGGAAAAAATTCCAGGATAGGTGATTTGTATTGAGTTACCAATTATCACTGATTTCTCACTACTTCTATTGTATCCATAAGTATTTATTGGCTTATCCTCATCTGGGGAGAACTCTTTAAGGTGAAAATATTGGTGAATTCACATTTCACTTTTTGATGCTGCCAAAATGCCACACATTAATGCCAATAAACAGTGGAGGCAATTTGTCTCCTGAAAATTTGATTTGGAATGTGAACAAGTTTATCTAGGTCTCAACATCGGCACCAAGTTCAGTAACTCTGATTTTCAGTGCTTGAAACTGTTAAGTCCTTTCAGCTCCCTTGTTCCTTTAACAGCAGTAGAAACTCCTGAAAGAATGGACCATTTACATATCCCAAGTAAGATGTGCACAAGAACACTTTTTTAATTTAAGACAGCAAACTTTTCTCAGACTAAGTGCTTACCAAACTCTGGCAAGGCCCACTGCCCCCCTGTGACCCATCTGCTTTACAGACTGCTGAAGCATGACAAGTTAAACCGAGGCCAAAGTAAACCACAACAGACATAAAGGAAGACTAGAGAGCAAGTTATGTTTAGATTGCCTTGAGCAATTTTAGAAGACCGGACCCCTAATCTACCTGTATGATTATTTCTCTAACACACTTGCTTTCACTCTGCCAGGCTCCTTCCATGACAATTTTTGCAGCAATAGTTTGGAGTGGTGTGAATTCACTCTAGTCCAGCAGAACTGAGGGCAAGAAATGAGCTCCTCAGAGGTTCAGTGAGCTCGGGGACTTCAGTCCCCTTCTCACAGGGGTTTGGGGCCTTTAGACCACCTGGGTCTGGCCTAAAAAGTTCTGTGGCCTTTTGGGAGATTGTAAGATAAGCTCCTGCTATTCTCTTTCTCTTTTGAGTTACTAATAAAAAGACTGATAACATTCTGGCCTTCAGCATGGGATGTTTTCTGAACATTATTCACTGCATGTGCCTTTTACTGAAAATTTAATTTAAAGCTTTCTTTTAGGTAAGCTGGTTTTTTGCATCTCTTGTGAGCTATGCCATATATCTTCTTATATGTGCACAGCTGATGGCTGGATACAGATCCAAGAATTTAATCTTTTGCTTTTAGGAGTTATTACTGAACATATAAAATAATCTTTCTTACTCTACAACCTGGTAGGTACCTCTGCTAAAAGTACTTGGAATCCTGGCTAACTTGCAGATGAGTTAAAAATCTCTGTCTTCATTCACATTTTCTGCCTCAGAGTTCAGGTTAACACAGGAAAATTTAGAAGAAATATGGAAACAAATGGTAGGAATCAGCTGCTTTGCTTTTAGTAGAACAGACTCCTACTTTAGCAGCAGAATAGATTAATCAGTGGGACTCAGCAGCATTGTTCAGTGTTTTAGATCTCCCTGTTCCATTGCAGCTCTCCGGCTCTGTGCCTTGTTGTGATATCTAAGCTCTGTCATCTTCTGGCAGTCAGTTCTAGGTGTTTATTATTAAAAAAAAAAAAAAAATGTAATCAAAATGTTGTCAAAAAAAAAAACCAACTCAGAACTAGTCAGTGCTGGAAGTAATGTAGTGTGAAAATGTTATGTTTCATTCATTTTCTTTTAAATTGTAGGAGAGCTGTTCAGTAAGGATATTACTGTGTGAGCTAATGTTTCTTTGGCTTTAAAAAGGTTCTGCAACCTGTAACTTCTTGCAGCAATTCTGAGTACATCTCATATTTATCTATAACATTCAAATACTTAATAACAGGGAAAAAAACCCTCCTTACATCTGTGTAGATCTGATTTAGACTCTGCATTAACAGATAGGAGTTGTGTGTAAAAGCTCTGTTTATTAATGGCCTATGGATATTTTGAGCATTAATTCCTTAGCAAAGAACAAAAAATATTGTACCAAAACTATTTTCCTGAGGTTGAGACAGCCATGCATCCCACAGGGCATTGTTATTTATTTGTAGTTATAGAAGAATTTTGTTGTAGTTCGATAACTCTAGAATGACTGAAAATTGTAGACGTAGGCTCTCAGTCTAAAGAAGATACAATGTTTCCAAAGATACAACTTTTTGGGGTGTAAGTTTTGGAGACTATAATATCTCTTTTTCTTATTTTTGTAATCCTTTTCAGGACAGTTTAGGTACTTTCAAAATTAACATATTGAACATATTTTTTATATCCTTTTAAGCAGTTCTATGCGAACATTTTGCCCTCTAGTGGTGCAGAGAAGTGAGAGTGAGCTCAGACCTTACAAGACCTGTTAAAAATATTAAAAGCCACTTGTGGTATTTAAACACTGAAAATTCAGCTGCATGGATCATCACCATTTGTGAGCTGTGCTTCGAGGGCCAGTGAACCAAGAGAACTGATCAGTTTTGAAAATTATTTTTGAAAATGAAATTGATTATTTTTTGCAGTCAATAATGAATATTAATATATAGTAATGAAAATTGTTCTAAAGTGTCCAAAGTGCTTTAGTATTCACAGTAATTTTTTATTCTTCATTGTTGTAAAGCAAAGGGAAAGACTAATAATACCTTTTAACCTATCCTAGATAGAAAACATGCATAATCCACCAGTGTTAGAAACAGGCTTTATGCTGGAAAAAGAGAAGCTTAATCAAATTGTAGCTGAAAGATTTATAAAAGCTTCCTTTGAAAAGCCTCCCTCTGAAAGATTAATATGTTAATTTAGAATAAATCTAATTCAGTTACTTAAGCTCAGAATTCAGCTACTTTACACTAGAATGCATCTTACTTTATGTGGTGTTTTTTAATATCTCTTCATAATCAGAGAGGCATTAGAGAAACTCCAGGACTATTGACATGCTCGTTTGCCACTGATAATGCTCTTGGCCTCCACAGCATCCTTTGGTTTATTCCAGAATATTTCCAGGCTTGAGCAAGTCTGAAGAGTTGCTCGGGCAACCCTTGCAGGAGGTGATTTGCTCTAAGCTGTGAGGACAGGCTGTGATGTACCAGGCACAGCAATAACCACAGGGAGGCAGGGTAGGCAAGCTTTAGTGAGAGGGGAAACGCTACAAAACACTGCGTGTTTCTGCACTTAGTGCATCCAAAAACCACAAAAGGTTGCCTCTGTTCCTACTGATGGCACATTTTCCTTGTGCATTTGAGAAAGACACAGAAAAAGGTTATAAACAAATGATCAGAGGTCCACTGAAGCAGTGAGATGCTTGACTTTTTTATTTTTTTTTCTAAGCAGAGCTGAACAGTAGCTGGTGTGCGAAGGAAATGACACAGATGAAGCAATGGTGATGTGCACTGTGGTTTTTAGGAGACCACAAAACCAGTCCATTCAGTTTTTCCATGCCATGACCTTCAAAAAGCATTTCAAATTTACATGCAAGGAGAGGCAATCACAAAGGGAGCTGGCGGCTGGGAAATGTTCTCCCTGTGCACGTCTTTCTTTTTAAAGCTCTCTGCTCAGTTGAAGCTGTCTGCTTCAGGGTTGAAGCAAACAGTAAGGCTTCCCTTCACACATCATACAAATAACTACTTTTAGAAGATACAGTTTACTATAGCTTCCCCTTAGCTAAATTAACTCTAGCTCTGGTGTTTCCAGCTTGAAATTGAACACAGGCCAAGATCTGCAACACATTCTCCTCATGACAGTTATTTCAATGCCATTAAAACACAGCCTCTTCCAGAGCAGCTTCCCTCAGTCTATGGTGAAATGACAACCCCATCTAACATTTTTGAGGACAGTTCTGTGCCATATTGCAGCCAGGGTTTTCACTTGCAAACAAAGAAGAATCAGGCAGAATTTGGAGTGGCCTTCAGCTGCTTCAGTTTTCCCTGTAATTTGCCTGTTAGTCTGAGAATATGAAAGTGTTTGGCAGAGGGATTTTGGATTGGGATTGCTTTTGGGAATCAGTGCTGGAGGTTGTGACAGGTCCTTCTGCCTATGGTAATGCTATTTAAATTAATTGCTCACTTTTTTCCCAGGCTTCAAATACAAAAGGTTTGGGTTGTGGCACTGAGATTTTTATCTCACTACTCAGTTAATGTTTCATATCTAACTTAATTGTATTCAAACTGAGTGATGGGAGGGAAATAAACTGTTCCTATGAAAGAATCCCATGAAACTTCAGGCAGCAGGGCAGGCTGGGTTGCACAACTACAAACTCAGTTTTGGTTTACCAGAGGATTAAAGGAATCTCTCAGTTAAGTTTTGCTTATGTATTCCTTAGTGTTCAGTGTTTTTCTATGAGCACAGTGACATCTTGTCTCAGGCACAGTGTTACCTGAAGATTGCTGTTATGCAGTGTCACTGTCCCCCAAATCTGGGGGTGTGTTAAACTGCACTGTTAAGGAAAATCTCCTCAACACCTCAACAATTAGAGTACTGTTCTTTAAACTTAAAGCGTTTGGACCCACTGCCTCAGGTCTTTCTGAGAAGAAAAGAGAAGATTCATGGCAGAGGTCTAAGTTGAATGAATGAGGTGCTAGGACTGGTTTTAAATCAGAGAAATTTCACTTTTTCTACATCCTTTTTCTGAAGCTGGCAAGTGACCTTCATTCACAAACTTTAGCTATCTTGGAAATAGTATGAATCCTCTTAACCAAATTAAAAAAACAGCCCCCCAAACAACAAAGACCAAACTGACCAAAAACAGTTTAAAATATTGCCTAAAACCTACTGCTTTTGAAGATGAATATTTACTCCTGTGAAACAAATTCACTAGTCAGAAGCTGAAAAAACTTCTTACAAACATGGACTGGTAGATTTTTGAATATATGTTTACAGTAAATAATCATTTTAAGCCTCTCCATGCTGCATCATTTAGTTCTAGAAATGCTTCTTCATATTTACCTCTGCCTACAGCACTGAACTTAAAATAGAGTTGTTTTGTGAATAAGATTTATTTTACGATGAAATGACAATGTATTAAGAGGGCCACAGAAAATACTGCCTTTCTCCCTTTTCCTTGTACGATGACTTCAAATTCCATTAGTTGTCCACAGATTTTCCAACTCCTTAACAAAAGGGTTGTTTTACTTCAAGGGAGGATAAATAGTAAGGAAAATGGACAGAATTTTGGCTCTCACTTCTTTTTCTGATTTACTGTAGCAGGGAAGTAGGAGTGTGTGTGACCCATCCACCCTGCACATTACTAGACGTGTCACATTCACAGGGCCCCTGCTGTCTCAAGGAAAAAAAGGCACAGTAAACAAGGAAGACACTTCACAGGCTTTTTTTCAGTTTTGCTTTCCACCCCTCTACTCTCAGAACAACTCTGCCTTAGAAGAACAATTTGCTCAGATTCTGAGTTCCTTTTTTCTGCTCTGTTGGCCCTCTGAGGGGCTACAACATAACACAACTGTCATTTCTGCTCGTTTCCTGCTTATAGTACTGAGACCTTTCAGGTTCAATATTCACATTTGCTTAAAGTCATTACTGCATCTGCTAAGTAGTGAATAATGAGGTTGCCAATAGAGCAGCACTTTACTCACTTCATGAGGAAAATCTGCACTGACACTTAACTGGGAGTCTATTTTGAATTTTTCTGGCTATTGATCTACATTCTGAAGTGCACCCCAGACCTTCTGTCTCTTGACCTGACCATAATTTTTAGTCCTTCATTTACAATGAATTAAAAGACCATTTCCAGTAAACCCAAGTATCTCCCTGGAATGTTGCCTAATCTGCTGGAAAGTAGTGTAACTGCTGTTTGTAGAAAGACATTTGGACTTACAGCCTTAAACCAAAGGCTTGGGGCCAAACACTTTATTTGTGCCATGGTAATTCTAATGTAATTATTCTGCTTATAGTGGAGCTTCTCTCGTCATCCTCTTCCTGTTTGGGATTTGCAGAATATTTTTCAGGAGTAGTAAAATTTTCCTATGAAAGTATCTCCAGGAAATGGTCAGAGTGACAAATCTTACACAATTTCCATAGACTGGTCAGTGAAAAGATGGAGAAATCAAATAACTTATTACTTGGCCTCTGGTAAAGAGCTGTCACAGGATCTGTCCTGTGCAGCATTTCTCAGAAACTAGGGAAAAATTATCTGGCACCTCTCTAACTCTATTTTTAACAAAGAGGCTCTTTCTTCATCCTCATTAGATTCTTAATTCCAAGCAAGAAACTCTGCTTGGAGAAAGGGAGGAAAAAGGAGAGTTGCAGGGATATGGTTGGGATATCAGAAAGCACTGCACCTCAGCTGACCGGGGATGACTTAGCAGAGATCCTAACTGGATTTTCACGGTAAATGACTCTGAGTGTGAAGGGAAACAGGGTGCCAGTGCAGAGGGCACTGAGGAGCCAATGCACACATTAGAATTCAAAGCACTCCTGTGTGTCTCCTGTCCCCTCGAGAGCAGGCCACAGATGGCTTGTAAAATGTACCTCAGCCTTTGGAATATGAATTTAGAGCTGCCAGCTGATGCCCTGCTTCCTGCTGTTGGTTGCAGAGTCTGGTTGGTGGAGATCAGACAATATTACAACGTCAAATTGCCTGATATACCTCTACCACATGCTTGCTCCTTAAAAAATACCCTCAAAAGCTCTGATGTAAAAGTATCATCACATATTCCCTGGGCTAAATCATTGCAGTTAGCAAGCGTGGATGGGGGAGACCAACTTGAAGGGTTTTGTTTTCCCTGTCAGAAACACTATTTTAATTATATCTCCTGTGGCCAAGCAGCACCTTGAATACTGACTTTAAACAAACATGTCAATTGAGGGTTTTAAACTAACGCCTGTAGGTCTATTTTCGCTCACTCCCTGGTATTTAAATGTCGGATTTGCTCTGATAATGTTTCTAAGATTTGTTCTAAATCCGTAAGAGCTTGAAAAGTTCGGAAATGCATCAGCTAGCTCTAGAAATCTGGAGGCCCCTGGAACCAGGAGATCAGCAGCTTAAATTCACATCACAGCCTATGGATGAAATACTCCATCATCTTTTAGAAAAATACAGCTTGTAAAATTGGACACAGAAATTTAATCTCCCTCAGAACAGGAAGAAGAAACTGGGTTTGAAAGAGGAAGAAATGGGGTGGTGAGACTATAACAAAGAAAACCAAGCCCTTCACACATGGCGTGGCATGAGGGGAAAGGCCTTGGCTTAGGGAGGGAGCTGAGCTGATGGGGAAAGAAGCACCCAGAGGGGCAGAAGAGATTTCATTGTGCCATCCATCACTGGAACCAACCAAGGCAAACCCAGTCTGTCTATTGTAGTCCAGAGGTAGAGGTAAAGCTGCCTAAGATGCTGCTCTGTTGTAATTTAGCCCAGCTTGGAACGGGAGCAAGCCTAGGTAGGTGCTGTCCCTGCATGTATAAAGGCAAACTGGGCTGCCAGGTGAGCAGATTTAGGAGATGAAAATAATTTTGAACAACACTGACAAAAAGTGGCAGAAAAATTCTTGTTCTCTTCTATAGGTGATAAATGGGCCACACAAAGCCCCTCATTTCCTCTGTGTGCCTTACACCAGCCCTGAGCAGCCCCAGCCTGGAGCAGAGGCCTGGCTGTGCCTGGGTCCCTCCCAGATCCTAATGCCAGTCTGGAAACCTCAGAGTGCCTCACATGGACTCCTGGCTGCTGTCTGCTGGCTTGGTAGGGAGGGCAGTTGTGACCTATTCAAAACCAATTCTATTCTCTAGGTTTGGTTCAAGTTTTAAGAGGAATTTTTTAAAATTTGGAAAAACCATTTAGGTGCACAAGGGAAGAGGTAATGCAAAGACATCGACTGCACTTCAGTATTTGGTTATCAAAGTGACTGAGAGGCATCTAAAAATTCCAAGCTAGTGAACTAATCTTCTTTGTGTTTTTTATGTTAGGAATTTCTGATAATTTCTACATCTGCTGTTTTAAAAGCAGTACTGTAAGTGGATCTGTGTACCAATGCCTGTCTCTTGATTCCTGATTGTCCAAAGCCTCTGTTCTGTACAATCACAGCCCTTGCACTTCCTTTCTTTGTTGTTTTCTCTCCCCCCAGTCCCCATCTTGTCCCTGCCCCAAAAATGCCTGCAAGAATGCTGGTTTGAATGTACTAAAGAGGTAGGATTTATTTCTAGACACACTTACATCTTCGTGGTGTGGAATCCAAGAGGATTCAGGCAATGATACTACAGCCTACACTTGCCATAGACAGGAAAGTTTAAACCAAACGAGATGGTCTAAATGGACTGAGCCACAGAAACACATTTTGTCCTTTGTTATTTTTCTAGAAAAAAAATCAGCCCAGTTTTGGGATGTGAAACTAAGTAGCTGCATCTGGCAATTAGGAGAATTAGAGGAGTGCTGGAGAGTCTGAGAGAAAGCCAGTTGGATGGTCACATTCTTTACTGCTTTCATTATGTTGCTCTTGTGGAGATTGGAGTGCAGTTGTACTTAGCACTTGTTTACCAACTCAGATCCAGCTGGGAAAATGCAGTCAGTGCTTCCATGAATAAGAGGTAAAGTTTCTGATTATGATACACAATCTCTTTGCTAAGTGCTGAAAGTCTGAAATTCCACCTCTCTAAGGTATTTTCTGCTTTACAGGTGAATTGCACTGAAGATTTCTGACATCCTTTTGAAGGCTTCCTGCAGGAAAGATGAAATTTCAAACCTATATATTACCTGAACCTTGATCTCATCCTGTCTGCTATTGAAATATATGATCCAAAAGTGCTTCCCTATGAATTAGGCACTCATCATGCATTTTAACCTCCTTGGAGAAAATTATGCAGGTCTCTGAGTTGTCTGCATGAGTTATCTTTTATTCATTAGAATCCTAAATGTTATTGACATGCATTCTTAATTATTCCCTACTGGAAACAGTAGTGTTCCTGAACAAGTATTTTGCATTTGTTATGTCCTGCTGCTAGCATAGTTAATAATGTATATAATAATAAAATAAGAAACTATCAGAGCAGAATAAGAGAACTTATTAATATGATTCAATATAAGAAAATTGTTACTTCTGACTTTCATAGCCTAACAACAACATTTTCTGGATACTTCAAGCATGCAGAATCTTTGTGATAGGTCTAGCATGGAAATAACCCTGCCAAAAGAAGAGCTGGCAAGACATCACCTGCTATGCCTCCAAAAACATTAACTGGAGTAGTATCCTCCTTAGTGGAACTCATGTTGCCAAAAGCTTTCAAAAGCAGTCTTTGGATATGTGTCTGGAATTAGTGGCTATTTATTCAAACAGAAAATCCTGACCCTAAAAATTTTATTTGTGCCTCAATGTTTTCCCATCTCCTCTTTTTCCATCTCTTCCTCTGTGCACACACATACATACTTTTCTTTTGCTTTTTGCTGTATGGGAAACACAAAGGTCTCTAATAATTTAAAAGTTTGTATCGATGCTAATCTCGTGATATTCGCGGCTGCGGGCAGAGAAGGCTGGCAAGGAAGCAGGCAGAAACCCCCAAGATGGCGAAAGAGAGAGTTTTATTTACAGAAACTTCTTTATATATCCATTAATAATCTAGCAACCATTGGTCAGTAAAAAATCTACCTCCCAATATCATTGGTCATAGCTACAGAGCACTTAACACAAACACAGAGGTTAAGAAAGTACAGAAAGTGCAGTTTATCTCTATTCTCCATGAGAAAGAACAGAAGGATTTCTAAAACAGTGCAACTACAAGTTTGTTCTGGAAAACTGTACAATATTCACAGTGGTTCTCGGGTAGGAAATCTAGAAGCATCAAAAGGCAGTAAAAATTACAGCCTTTTGTTGTGTTGTACACCAGACAGAGTGATTTGCCAGCATGTCCACATCTTTTTCTTTAGTCATTTCTAGCTGGCTGCAATTCCTTAAATACATGGCTTTGCATGCTGTGCGATTAAATATCATCCAGTTCCTATGCTGTCATCCCAAAGATTTTTCATTTCATTCTGTAGGATATTTCAGTCCTGCCTGATGCTGATAACATGTCCCACCTTTGACACTGACAAATATCACCTTCTGCATCTTTTTAATGATAATGGCAAAATTAAATATTAAAGAGGTGTAGTCCCAATTTCAGACCTTGAAAAGACCGTCTAGGAACCAATTTTCAGCCTTCTCATTTTAGCACAAATTATCAGTGCCTTGCTTTAATCAGATCCCTTGCTGCTTTTTACTTACTGCACTAAATGTTTTCCTCAGACTGAAAAACTGAAAGTGCTCTTTAATCACAGAAAGTCTAAACTACCTGGAATTTCTTATCAAAGAAAATACTAGAATGATCTCAAGAGTGTGCTACTGGTAATTTGATAAAGGATATTATCTCATTGTCTGTTCATCACTTCATCTTTGAAAATGTATCCTAAAATCTTAAAACCTGTTGAAGATAGGCCAAGAGGCTCATAGTTGATTAGATTGTTTATCTGCTGTTATTTTCCGGCCATGTGCAGGTTAACTGTCAACAGCTTCCTGCAGCTTTTCTTTCTCTATCTAGAAATCATAGTGTCATAGAATAATTTGGGTTTGATGTGACCTCCAGAGGTCACCTAGGCCAACTCTGTGCTCACAGCAAATCTAATGAGATCAGGTTCTGGTGGCATCTGTCCAGATGAGCCTTAAACACCTGCAAAGAGGGAGGGACATTCCACAGCTGCCTGGGCAGCCTGCACCAGCATTTGAGCACTTTCATGGTAAGAAAATTTTCTTTATATCTAATTGCTTTCCTATATTCCTGTTTGTGCCTGTCACCTTTTATGCTACTGCTGCTCACTTCCAAAAAGAATCTGAGTCTGTCTTCCCTGTGCCCTCTGACTGGGAAGCACAGACTGCAGTAAGGACATCCTGCAAGTGTTTCCTCTTCCAGGCTCAACAGGCCCACACACTTCTCTCTGCCTCTCCTCTTCCTCTGTGTTTTCCAGCCCCCTAAACCGTCTAGGTGGCCACTCACTGCACTCACTCCAGAATGTCAATGTCTGTCCTATACTGGAGAGACCAGTCCTAGATGTTACACCCCAGAGAGGTCTCACAAGTGCCAGAGAGAATGATCGCTTCTCTCAGCCTGGTGGCCACAAGAATACAGCCCAGGCAGAAGCCTCCTTAGTCTCCTTTGATCCAGGGATTCACTGCTGATTGATGTGAACTTCTCCACCTGGACCTTCAGATTTTTTTCTGCAGAGCTGCTTCCCAGAGAGTTGGCTCCAGTCTGTCTGGGTTGTAAGAGGTCATTCCATCCCAGATGCAGGAATTTTTATTTGCTTTTGTTGTTTAACTCCCCAGGCTCCTGTCAGCCATTTCCCCAGGCTGATCAGGTCCCTCTGATGGGCTGCCCTGCCATCCAGCATTTGACAGCTCCTCCCCATGCTGTGTTATCTGCAAACCTGGCAAGAGCGCACTCTCTTCCATCATCCAAATCATTAATGAAGACATTAGACAGTGCTGATCCCAGCATTGATCCCTGAGGGACACCAGGAGTGGCTGACAGTGACTTTGCATCAATAGTTATTACTGATGATTTCTCTTTCAACGTGCCAGAAACCAGCAGATCTGAGGGAGATTCAGGTGTCTTATTCACACTTGTAGTGAGATCACCAGTGGCAAGACAGACACGGTCCACACAAAGTACTGGTTACTAGCAGTTTCCCAGTGGAGCTTAGTTTGAGTACAACGTTCTGGGAACACCATTCAGGTTATGCAATTTATGCTGGGAATACAAAACATTGTCAAAAACTGAAGTCTTTAGACTGAAGAAATCTTTCCAATCATGATTTCTCATATTCCACATAATAACTTGGGTTCTTTACAAGCAAAATATGTAAAATTGAAAATATTTTCACGCAATTCAGCCGGAGAGTTGAATTGAAAAGGCCATTAAAACAAAATGCAGCACTGGACTGAAAACAAAATATTTTTGTAACTGGTAATACTAAATGATCCTCTTTACCATTGTCTTGTGAAGAAAAATGAAAGGATAAAATGCAAGAGGCAAAACTGAGAGTATATTGTGTCCACTGTGGACACTTAGGTAACGTTAGAGATTTATTCTCAAAGCCACAATAACTGGTTGATGATGAATTAATCCCTTTTCAGAGTAACAAGAATCACTAGCCTAAAAATTTTTTTTTACAGCACATTTTAATATCAATACTATCAGCTATGGGACTTGTGTTCTGTCACTGGTTTTGACAAAGCAGAGAAAGCAATTATAGAGCTGAAACATGTTTGCTATCAGTTGTACTCGAAAAGCCTTCAAGTTAAAAGTGTGTATGACACCAGATTGGGTAATGTGTTAAAAGATGTTTAAAATGTACAGGAATAAAGGCTGAATTAAACTCTTTTCTTCTAACACTCTTCAGGAAGCAGTCAATCTAATCCATACTTGATGTTAAGTAATATTTCTGCTCTGCATCCAATCACAAATTATCTGAAGGTAAAATTCTGCAAGATGACATAGATGGGAGGAGTTTGGTGACCCTGTGAAATTCTGGGTTAACATAATGATGTCTCAGCTGTAACCTGTATCAGAAGAGCAAAATATACAAAGAGAAAATGAAATAATTGGAGGCAAGGCAGAGATAGTAAGGCGAGTCTTTTTTTACGCTGCCTTTTTAGGGAGAAAATCTGTAGAACAGCTGTTTCAGAGGCACTACCTGGGATCTTATAAGATAAAACAGTAACCTTGTGGGCTGAGCTGTCTGACCTGATCATGTTCAGATTTTTAGAGCAGTCAGACAATGAATGTCTCATTCTCTCCAGGCAAGAAATTCCTCAATATACCACTCCTGTGTGAAATTTCATCTGTGTTTTACCAGGCAGCTCACTAATGAATGCCTTTGTGCCTATGTTCTGTTGACTTTGAGGGCGAGAACTGGACATAATCACATGTGACAAACGGGCTGCAACTCCAACAGGAGTTTATCCTGTAATAACAATGTTTTGCTGAGCAAAGACAGAGGCATTGTAAGACTCTGTATTTAGTGAATTGAAGAGTGATCTTTCTTCAATTTCTCCTAAGTTTGGGGTTTGAGGCTTTTTTTGGGGGGGTGGGCAGCATGTGTGTATGTGTGCTGGTTTACACTAAACTGTGCAACTTTAAACCCAGTTTGCCAGAATGCAGTTCTAATCTTTATGCACTGCTGCCATCTGACACAGCACAAAGATTAAACACACCGTGAGTCTCCATTTCTGATGAAAGCTCCATGGGAACTCCACTGGGATCCCTGCTACTTTGCTGCAGTCAAAGTTGTATGAGCCCATGTGCCATCCCTTTGTGCCTTAGGGAGACAGCAGTATCATGGATACAATGAGAGTGCTCTGCTTTCACGCTTTAGGGCATTCATTGCAAAGAATAGCAATGCTTTCCTCCCGTCCTCAAAGCCACTTGTTTACCCACCTCCTTTGTTCAGAACTGAAATATTTAGCTTGAAAACCGGAGAGGAAAACTGTCAGGTTTTTTTATTTAGCAACAGTAGGAAAGTCACATAAAATCACTGTCTCTTTTAATAAGCTTATTTGTTTAAGCATGCAGGGTGTTAAATTAGCTTTCTCTTCTCCATGTTGTTTAATACCCCACCCATCTATTGGCTGAAGACAAAACAGGCCATAACTCAGTATTGCCTGCTGTGACAAGTGCTGAGATGAATTGGTTCTTAAAGGACTGAATTAGGAGATCCCGTATCACAAGGACCTAAAGTCTAGTGAACCCTATACTGACTGGACTATGAACTGCACGTTTGTCATAAGAGTGAGTAATTATGTACATCTGAGAGGCAAAACAATTCACCCAAGACTGATAGTGCTAGACTTTTGGGAAATAATGTTTTTTACCAGTTCTACTGCCTGCTTACCAATTTCAGTGAGGAAGATCTTAATATGCTGAAGGCTTCGACATTTAATTAACAATGTATTCAGTGTAAAAGTTTGGAGGTGCCCTGGTTTCAGCTGGGATAGGTTAAACCACATCAGAAGGCTTACAAAAAGTCTGCAGTTAAATATTTTCACCTCTGCAGGGGGTTTCTAATCCACTAGAGTAGAAAAATCCAAAAGAAAACATACTTACAATGCACTGTAAATAAGGGCCTCTAAACATTAGACAGTACCCTTAGATAAACACAGATTGTTGTATAGTGTGCTAAGAAACAAGCATTTGCTCCTGGTGTGCAAGATATCAAATCCAAAACCCACAGACAAACAGTGCAATCTCATTTTACTCAGAGAAGGTTTAACACATAAATCCAACTGAAACTTTTACAGTGGTTTTACTTCTTTAAATACAGGCAACCAAAAAAAGAGATATTAAAGTTTCGTAGCACACCCTGTGCAGGTGTGGTTTTAGCTGTCCTTTTTCCCAGCTGCACATGGTCCCTTTAAAGGGCCATAAAGTCTTAAAAGGATTTATTGAAGTTACCTGGCATAGTTGGTGTGTCAAGTTTTGATTGTTTCTTTGAGACACCTCAGCTCATCTCCATAATTCCCACCTGGCTTGGTTTTAATTCTCATGCAGGAAGGTGGAGTAAATCTGACACCAGTGTAGCTGAGAGCAGAATATAAAAGGCAGCTTGCTTTGTATTTGAGCCCATTTAAAGGATTAAAAACCAAATGCTTTAAACATGTACCTAATATTAGCAGAATTCTGTAGAACTCAAATACGTATTAAATGTAAGAATGCTTTCTTCATTCAGAACTTGCACTTGACTGTGGGCAAGAGGCTTGCATTGCTATCTGGCTTTTTAAAAGAGCTAATTCTCCTCCTCTTAGTCATGCTGATGTAAACCTGAAATAACCCCGCTGAGGTCACTGGGGAATGGCAGAGCTCTTTTTGTGTGTCTGAAATCAGCCTGCAAAATAAGCACAACCAATATAGACTACTTGAAAAACTCTCAGGATCTACTAAGACTGTCATAGCATGCATAGAGGGGAAAAAAATCACCTAAATGTTGTTTCAACTTCAAATTCAATTTTAGAACTTCGGTTTTTGAGGGGAAAAAACAGACAAATTTCAGTGGCTAAAATTATTTGCAACCTTCAGAAAAGAAGTATCAAACTAGTGGGAATGGAGAAGGGGAATGAAATTCTCAAAATAGAAAACTCTCTTCACTTGGAGGCTGTCAGGAAAACAAGCCCCCAATTTCCTGCAGCTGCAAAAGCAGCCAGAGCTCACTTTAATGACAGTCAGTGAGAGAGAGGCAAGTTGCTCTATTTTCTCCACACTTGGGCTACAGCTCACAACATATACAGCAATTTGGTGCTGGGCTATACATCCAATCCCCAGTTGTCCCACAGCACAGACATGGAGACGAGGTTCCAAACTGGGAGGTGTCTGTAGACCTTTGTGTAAGTGTCAGACTGAGTATTCATGCCCTGCCTGTCTGTCTGGTTGGTAAGGCCCCTGACATGTATTCCTTACCATGCTACACATAAGGAAGTGTTTCAGTGGATCCCTCAGATCCTGATCCCTAGATAGGACCTGTGATCCCCCAGGTGGGTTCCCTAACTCGTTTTTGAGGGGATCAGCAGCTTTTTCTGGGTAGCAGCAGTAAAATTCTCCCTGTCTGTCCTATAGCAGAAAATGAAGCTCTTTAGAGTGCTGCAGCTGGGTCACTCTTCATTTGGGATTGTGGAATTAATCCTTCCTGACAGCTCCATGCATATGGATATGTTTGTTTTCAGACATGTACTTGAGCTAATGAGCGTTTGGGCTGTTGCTTGGCTAATTCTTTTCATTATGGGCAATCTGATGCTCATCCACAGGATTTGTGTTATTTAGCTGTTCTCTGCAGTGACTGTGATCAAATGGTCTCTTTTTATCATCACACACTGCACAACATTATTTGTCTCTCTCCCATTCCTCACTCAATACCCTCCCATCTTTGCTTGATCTTGTCCTGCCCTTGAAACATGCTAGTTAGCTCTATGCAAAAACTAACAAGACAAAGACATCACAGTTTTTCTGAAAAGGAGAAAAAAAAGTGAGTCCTCAGAGTGACAATGACAAATGATTTATACTGGCAAGCACTCTTCGTTAACGGTGAATGCTGATAGTCTGCATTCAGTCAGATAGAGGTGACCCCTAGGACCATCATTTGCCCTGATATTTGTTCATTTAACCTAAAAAATTACACTGTCTTTAACATACTAAAAATATAAAAATTACATTTCCCCTTATGACATATACAACAATGGGTAATCTCCAAGTAGCCCTTTCAGCATGTGTGATTTTACAGAGCTCTCCAAAAGTTACAGGTTTTTTTCCAGCAAGTATCAGACCCACTGAAGTAAACTTTGCTGCCATCACATTGCCCTTGCTGGACCTTCAGCTGTGGGAAAGTGTCATTCTCCTGACCAAGCCTCACATCCCAGCTCAGCATCCTGGCCCTTGCCTCTCTTGTTTGTGTTTGCCATGCTTCCCACGTATCTGAACTGATAGTGGAAATCTTGTAGGAGCTGATTGTTGAGAGCCAGGGATGCTCTTTGTAGAATATTAAAAGAACTGATTAATACAGCACACAATTCACTGAGGAAGGTGCCTCTGAACGGTGGTAAACAAGAAATGTTGCTCATATGGAGAGGAAATAAGTGCTGTGGCCCTAAGGGCACTGAGGGGCCCTAATGATGCTGACCAGCCTCACCAGGTGCCCCCAATCCAAAGGCATGAGGAGATTTAGGAATTAACTGCCTAAGGGGTCCACAGGTATCAAGTAGAATGGGGGATTTTTTGTCTTCACAGAATGTACTTAGCAAAGATCTGTAAGAACAGGAGAAGCTGAAAGGAATCAGGCAATGCTACAATTGCACTTTTTTTAGATATTCTGGGAATACTGTCTGTTGCCTGCTTATAACTGGTGTTCACAGCGGGTTCCTCCAGGCTGAATCAAGTATTAAAATATGGCTTTTTCACTTCCTTTTCTGAAAGCAAGTTCTCCTAAGGCTGGAGCTACTCTTAAGGTTACTGAATTTGTTCCTTTGACAAACCTTAAAGTAGTGAGGAGGAAATTAATTCTTGAAATCCTCACCGTATGTGGGTGTAAAACAGAGAAGTCTGACTTAGCCACACTCACTGTTTTTCTCCAGCACGCTGAGAAAATACTCCACAGCTCATTCACTAATTCTACACACTTTCTTATTTGTTCCTACACACTGGAGTAGTGCCTTCTGTATGTCAGTGCAGAAGAACTGAACCCTAAAAGTGAGGTGTATTCTAACATGAGTATTAAATGCAGTTAGAAATAAACGATATTGAACTGTTTGGCTTTATAACTGCTTGGTATGTTACTATTTCTGCCTCGGAGCAATTACATGTGTTCCTACTGGAAGTTCATCTGATACAGCAGGATGTGCATGTACGTGTGCAGAAATCTTCTGCTGACTCACAATATGTCAGTCAGTGTTAATTATAAGCAGGAAGAACTAAAATTTTGGGAGGGTGGATCTTGCAGTGCTATTTATCTCTACTTAAACTAGGACATGGCTCCAGACTATATACGTCTTGCATTCCCAGCCAATGGATTTGTGCACAGAAATAGGATGCTAAGATACTCAGGTACTTAAATTATTCAGAGTTATTTATATTTCAAGTAGCAATAACTTAATATTCTTATTTGAATGTTGCTTCTTCTACACCCACCCATCTTATCTGTGTTCATGTACACACTTTTTCTGATGGAACATCAGGTCTGGATGCCAAATGGAGCTGTACCTGCTGGCTCTGATGCAAAGCAGTGTTGGTGCCTAGAGCCTAAAGAGACTGACATTCCTGTTCCATGTGACTTCTTTGCCGCTCTGGTGACAAAGAATACGGTATGAATTATATCTGTATGTCAACACCAACTTCTGTGTGTGTGTCCATAAAGTATTCCAAGGCTTTTCCCACCTTCACATTTTGGGCAGCAGTGTGGGACATAAAAGTGCCCTCAATATTGATTTTAATGGAAGGACAATGACTCAGGAGGACACAGCCACCACTTTTCACATCTGCCTGGGGTCCCTCATGAGCTGGTTTGAAGTATATCAGAGAAAGGGGTAATAAAGAACCTGGAAGTGATGCTGTCAGTGCTGAAGACTATTTCTCCAGGTTGGCTTCCCTAATTATACCTTTTAAGTTAGCAGTTTCCTTGAGAACTAAATACAATGGGGAAATAATACAATGTACTTAAATTTTTCCCAACTTTATGGACAACTTTTTTTTACAGTTTTTTACAGCCAGAAGGGTCAGAAATCTTTCCCAGCAAGATACCTGGGAATTCCTCAGAAGCCAGGAAGCATTCAGACACTCTAAAGCCAGTTTTGCTGGCATCTCACCATCTGGTCCCAACTCGCCCGGCAACAGAAGGGCTAAGAGCTGTCACTCTGAATAACTTTACTGCCTACGTCTTTGGCAAGTTGAGTCTGAATTTAACTAAAATCACAGCTTGCAGCAAGAATATTTATGAACTAGGAAACCCTCCTGTAAGCATATAAGGGCAATCTCTTTTATATATATGTGTGTATATATATGTATATATATGTATTTTCACACCCCCTCCCCTTCCTCCTATCTCCATGCTAGCAGCCAGCAATGCGGCCACCCTGGTTGCCTAGGAAGCTGATTGCTGCTCCTAAAGGATCTGTTTAAAATTCTGATCTGGATTCCAGTCAGGTTTGTGAGACCCTGGGAATGGAGCTCTTGAAGTGGTGGGTACTTTCCATTTTCCCCCTTTCCTCAGCTCCTCTGGACTGAGAGAAGGCAGCTGTGCTGCTTTGCGAGACAGAGCAGCTGGACTTAGTTACCCCTAGAACCAATTAAATGCTGGAAGAATGGCTTGCCTTATTCCAGGGAGACAGAAGGAGCTGTTTGGGATCATAAATGGCACTGGAGAGTAGCTCTGGATGTATGCAGTTATTTTAAGGGTTTTTTCTGAGGCTTTTTCTGTGCACCTGCCGCCTTTTTGGGCATTTGTACTTTCATCTGCATTGTTTGAAATGCAAATAAAAGCAATGATACATATTCAGACAACCTGAGACCTGTGTTTCAGAGGACTCTGCTGAACCCTTTGTGGAGTTTCTTTTCAGAAGCTAATTCCAGCGGAAAATTGCTAAATGGAGCTTTAAAGAGGTGAAATAATCAGCTGGCCAAATAGTGCACCTATCAGAGAGGCAAAGGTGAGTGCTCTCTCCAAGTCAGTCTCCAACCCACAGCTCTATTATTTGGAGAGGCAAAGCAGGGTTTCTAAGATGAAAGATCCTTAACATTTAATTTTGGCCTAAGGCTGTGCCAGAAGTTGTCTGTCACACCTCATTATATGTGCTGTTCAAACCTAGATAGGCATTTAGAATAACACCTGGATAAAAATCTATGAATACAATTACTGATTATCAATGCAACAGATATTCATTAAAAGAGATCTTAGATGGTAGCAAAAGCTAGAGTTTGAGTCACTTGTTTATGCTCTTAAATGAGTGTAGGATCTCATTTAAAACTGCTTTGAAGTGTGAGTTACGAACAGGAGCCCTTTGATCAGAACTGAAGTATGATGTGTCATAAAGCATTATGCCAAAATAAAGAAGCCACTTAAGCTTTCTCTCCAGAGACACTGAGCGAAATGAGAGCAATGGTTCCCCTGCTGTGTCTTATGCAGCAAGTCCATGCTGGAGAAATTTGGCTGTGAAGATTACTGCTGAACTTTTGCAAAGCAGGAAATGGCATTTGGTTTTCTGCTGGGGAGAAATCAGCAATACACAATATGAGTGCTTTCTTAGCGTACCTATAAATCCTATTTCTATTGCATACATTCCCCCCCGAGTGTGGTCCCACACACACTTCCTCTTTCAAAAGCTTCAGCCCCAAATTAAGTTTGTGGTTTCTGCTGCTTGCAGCAATTTCACCATAAAGAAGTGACAATGAACCCCTTTCTTCAAAATATGTTACTCTGGACATTTAGAAAAATCACAACGGCAATGTGATGGGCAACATTGCCATGTGCTGATTACTGTCCCATGAGTGCTAAACTGCCCTTTGTAGGTAGCTGACTGCATTGCTGTGGTCTTTGTCACTCTGCCATGCTCTCGCAATAGTCTTGTGGCTCCTGCTGGGATAAAACACAGACCTGTTGGGATCAGAGGCCTGTATTTTAATTCAGTGGTTGGTATGCATCCAGCTTCATGGCAGTGGGACTTGCAATATAAAAGGAGGAGAAAGTAATGGGCCAAACTAACTGTGTAAGTTATATTTGTTCAGAGGTCCTAATTTATTTTGTAAGTCCTGCAAATAAATCAGTGATTTTCCAAATGAAGGAGTATTATATCCTTGAGGACACAGAGACATGAGCAAACAGCACTCTTGTGTTCACTCTGAAAAATAAATGGGGTTTTCTATGATGTTATCCAGAAGAAAGGGCAATATTGGCATGTACAGCCAGATAAGGCATAGTCTTCTGTATCTTTCTTCACCTAGAAACAATGCAGAATTTGTAATTATTACTTGGGATTTAATCAACCCGTGAAAGAGTAGAGGAAAATAACGAGATATGTGGTAATATTCCTAGTATGTACTTTAATTACTGATTGCTTGATTACTGTTGAAACTGATGAGGCTGAGTGTGATGATATTATCAGGAAGTTAAGCCTGATAGCAAGAGATGAAAACATAGCATTTAACATGATCATGATACTCTTCAAAATAGCATCTTTGAGGGTTGGATTGAATGACTCCCTGCAGAGATAATTTAAATGCTGTAAAGCCATATATGTAGAAATGCTGATGAATAAGGTAATAGCCAGCCTCTGAGGAAAACAAAAGCTGCTTTAATGCAACAGAAGAGTTACAGAAATCTCTGCCAGTGGCTGTGGCACCATATCCAGACCAACGGTTACAACATTATTAAAAGATTCCAAAAGATCCAGTGAGACTTAATGTCTGGTAATTTAATGGGTTATAATATTTTCATCCCAGGAAGTCATGGGAATGTAGTTCTGAAATATACACGAGTTATCAAGGCAGTCAAAGGTATAAGAACAGGGGTAGCTTTGTCAGGCAGTGGACAGATACACCACATGACACCTGGAATGACACAGAACATGGACAAAACAGCTGAAAGAGGTGACATCAGACTTCAAATTTGTGGTGGCAAAAAGATGACATAAATAACTGTTTTTAAAGGGGTTTCCTTCCAGAACTGTCAGTTTCGGTAATATACTTTAAAGCAGTAGGACTGAAACACAAAGCATCTTAGCCAGTAATTAGCAAAATGACAACAGTCCTTGCTAAGAATATCACCTTTTACTAGATGGAGACTGAGGACTCTCTGAAGCATCCAGGCGTGTGGCTGAGAAATCCAGCCCAAGTCAAACAATGGAAGTGAAAGAAAGCTTCAGACCACTGAAACTCCTCTGTTCCTAAAAGAAGAAAAAACCCCCACCCACAGACTTAGAGGGTCTGAAACTGTTAGTGAAGAAATAACCCTAGAAGTGAAACAACCACATACAAATATGACTTCATATAAAATACTCTCACACAGTTCAAGGGTACAATAGCTTAGAAGTGTCCCAAACCTTTCTTTATTCACACAACTGACTGTAAACTATTCTATCAAGCAGTAGCTGGGATCTAGCTGGTATTTTGGATTAAATCTTTGGGCTTACTCGCTGATTCCCATTTCTTGCAGAAGTATTAGCTATTGGATTTAATAGAAAATTGAATTATTTGACGCTGTGAAATCTAATTGATTGTGTACTCTGTGTGTTAGAATTTGTCTGCAGGACAGCTATGAACTAACCCCTTGCTTCTCCCAAGAATCTCCAATTCCAAAGCTGGCAAACAGAAGGACATGTAGCTGGTATGACTCAGTGACTAGAAATGAAAGAGAGGGAGAGAAAAGCTACTGGCTTTTTTACTGGTTTTTTACAGTACTACCACCTAACTGTTGGAATATATATAATTCCCAAAACAACAACAACAACAACATTATGACCATGAGCTTGAAAATCTAAGTAAACCATTAGTTTAGAACTGTCCTCGCAGGCTGGTGGGGCTGCATTTCACCATGACCTGTCATCTCTAACTCAGATTGTCAGCTTTCCTCTTGGGATTGAGGTCAGACAGAGGAACACTGCAGTGTTCTGACCATACGTAACAGTGGATTGTCTCGGTCATGGTTGGTTGATGGTAGTGAATGAGTTTACACTTCTAACATCCTGACATGCTCACAGTTACTGTCTGGTTAATGCAATGAAACTTTTGTCTGTTCATAGCTAATTCACTACTGAAAGGACAGAAGAGCAAATCTTGATGCTATGAAATGTCATTTGCACTATCATTTGATGCATAATGGTATGTACAGCAGAAGGTAGATCCGATTGATCAGAATATCAAGTGAGGTGATATGGTGGGGCTGTGAGTAACTCAGAGTCTGTCCCAAGGACAGGAGCTCCAGTTGCTCTGCCCTGTGAGTATTCAGCTCATCTCCTCTAATTTCATCTTTAAAATCCAAGTGTATGTGGTTTCTGCAGAGAAATTTTCACAATATTAACAACTTTTGAGTACACAGTAATTTGTTATTAATATTTTAATGACTGTCTCTAAGAAAGTTTATTTCTTTTGTGTGCATAAGCAAGCAAATTTTTTCTCCAAAGCAAAAACATCCTGTAAAGAAAATGGAATCCTTTTATTCTGTGGAGAACAGATTGACAGTTTCTGAATCTTAAATCCTTTTTGAACTGCACTTTGTTTTGGAGAGAGGTGGGAATGTGACTGCTCTGGCAAGCATTTGCCATCATGGCAAATCACTGTTTCCATATGGAGATGATTTTTTCTGTAAAGTATGTCTTCTGCTTTTTGGGCAGGGGAAGGCTGGATTTCTTTGTGCTATTGTTGGGCATTTTGCAATCCTAACATGCCCTAAAGTGATCTGGTGAACTGCAGTCAGAACTCTCACGGTCCACATCTAGGGGCCCATGCTTTGTCTTCTACTCTTCAGCAAGCCACTCTTTTTCAGATGGTTGGCAGTGGTTTTATACAAAATAAGAAAATCATTATGATCAATTAGCTCTAATCTGATGTGATGCTGGTAGCAGGGAAGAACAGCTGCGCCTGTGTTTGATGTGCAGCAGTCGCTTGCAGGCTGCTGAGCAGCTCTGGGGATGGCTTTTGGAGAGCAGCAGTGGGTAAAGCTCCATTCTTCTGATCTGCAGCTGGACAGCCCCTTCCCACACTGCTCTGCAGCCTGTTGGGTAAAACTAGATTAATTCCTCATTCTAATCCCAAACAGAAAGTTGGAGAACCTCAGCACATTTCCAGGTGAAATCATAGCAGTCATGCAAAAGTACGAGTTTAGTCGGAAAAACATGCCCAGTCTTTTTCCTAGGTGTGTTGACTCTGTGGATGTGCAACATCAAAGAAAGATAATTTGGCTCCACGCTGCTGTTTGCAGGGCAGTGACCACTGGTCAGTGTGACCCAAGCGTAGAGGCCACAGAGAGAAATGTGTCTGCTGGTCTGGCAGAGCAGTGTGACAGCACAGTTGGAAGCTGGCAGGAGTATCCAGGGCTCCAAGCAGAGCCACAGGAGTATGAGAACCACAGACATTCTGTGAGATGCATCCTAACTGCAAGAAAAACCCCAAGAGCCACTTGCCATGGACACTGGTGCCAAATGTTTAGTGTCAGTGCAAGGCTTTTGATCTCCCATCCTTCACATAGACTCTGCATCAACATGCCAGAGTAGGTGTGTAAAGGGAATTAGCTCACTTCCCAAATCTGCAGAATCGATTTTAGGGTCTTGTGTAGGGATATGTGAAAAATTGGTGTATTTGCAAGATGATCAGCTTGTAGGATTGAACAAGCACTCCTGCTGGTGGAGCAGAATCGGCTCCTGTCAGGGCACAGGGGGGTTAGCTGGGAACTGCTTTGTTGGGAGCAAATCCTGGTGAGTACAGTGCAAGTTAGGGAATGAATTCACTTTTATCAGCTGCACAAGAGAGTGTGTTTGTTTTATCATTGTCTTGAAATTTGTGGCATTTCTTCCGAAGGGCCGTGCCAGCTTCCAGCCGTTCTCCCGGTGAGTCAAGCACAAGAACTCTGTGCCGGCGGAGTGAGCGGCAGCGAGCACCTCGCCCAGCTGCGGGAGATGGCCGCGCTGCATCTCCGGGGAGCTGACAGCCATCCACTCCAACGCTGCGAGCTGGAAACAGCGGGAACTTGAAAAACAGCGCCGGGGCGTGGGGAACTCCGGCTGGGTGCCCGCTGTTGGCCCCGGAGCCTCTCGCTGCTCTCCGCACATGCGGCTGTGAAAGAAGGCGGCTTGAGGGCTGACACTTCCCGGCTGCTCGGCGGGTGCGTCGCGTATGCCGCGGGTGGCAGCGGGCGCCCCGTCCCACGGGCGGCCGTGGGACCCGCTCGTCCCCTCCTGTCCGTCCCACACCTGTCTGTGGGACCCCCCTGTGCCCTCCTGTCCCGTCCCACGGCCGACTGTGGGACCCGCCCGTCCCCTCCTGTCCCGTCCCACGGCCGACTGTGGGACCCTCCCGTCCCGTTCCGTCCCGTGCGGAGCGGCCGCGGGCGGTGGCGGTGGCGGTGGCGGTGGCGGTG
>VZRL01004973.1:4793982-4945243 GCA_013397895.1 Origma solitaria | reverse complement strand
CGGAGGGGCGGCGGGAGCGCGGGGCCTCGGGCCGGGCAGCCCTGCAGCCGGACGGGACTGCGGGCTGCGCTCGGGGCGGGCGAGACTCGGTGTGAGCCGTGCGACAGTCGGTGTGTGCGACTCGGTGTGTGCGAGCCGTGTGTGCCCCGGTGTCGTGCCCCGGGCAGTGCGGGCGCTGCCGGGCAGGCTCTGGCCGGGCTCATCGCCCTGCAGCCGCCGCGCCCCAGCCTGGCCCGAGGGTGCCCGGCTCGGCTGGCAGGGCTGGAGCGGAGCTGCTCCGGGACTTGGCAGCCACTGCCGGCGGTACACTGCGGCCGGAGTGGAGTAACTTCGTGAGTTCACTTGTGTTCTGATGCCTCTTGCCATTAGTGTGTCCCATAGCATCCTTTTCATCGCACATACTTAACCTAAATATTTTTAGGGCCTTGAACAGACTTCTTAGTGTCTTCTGTGCTGCGCGTTCCTGAAAAATAACCCTGAGCGTTTGGACAAGCATGGACTTCTCACTGGAAGTGTGTTCTGAGATGGACATTGTCTTGGCCTTCATGCAGAGCGTGGCCCTCAAAAAAAGAATAATAATAATTTAAAAAAAAATCTGTGAAAGTGTATTTTAAAATGCCCGGAAGTAAGGGGTTAAACAGTGCATTTGTAAGCACTGTAACCTGAATTTCTGGACAGATCACTTTACATAAAGTCTTTGACAGTAGAAATGACAGGGTGAGAAGAGCATGTGTAATGACCTTATAAGCCTTTTATTTTGTCTGGCATCACAGTCTCAAATGAGCGTCTGAGCACAGACCTTAAATTTTCTCTTCTACAAATTTTACAAAGATATTTTTATGTGGTGAAAAAACCCGTACTGAATAAGTGGCTCTATCCTTGACTAACTGCAAAAGCTGTCACATATAATAAGTTATTGTGCCAGTATTACAATAGTAATGGGATATTAAACCAGCACATTTTGGCAGTAAGTAGCTGTAATACTTATGCCCTGTTTTGACGTCTCTAGAAGGAGGATTAGCTCAGACAGAATTTGTAGTGGGAGGGTGTGAGTGGGATGAAAAGCAAAAGCTGCTTAATTTTAATCTTCTCAAAAAGGTAACTACAAGTAGTGCACATGGTTAAAACACATATGCTTCTCTCCCTAATGGCTTTTAATTGTAGTATCTTAAATATTTTATGTCAACTCTGTAGTGCTGAAATACTACTTTTTATAACATTCAATTCATACAGAACGAGCTCCCCGTTCTGGGGCAGAGGAAGCATTGAGGGTGTCATAGGAAGGTCTGACAACAAAAGAGCTGTAAAATGGCTTTGGTGTAACTGAGGCTGTGTCTGTAGCTGTGTAGAGGTGTGCCTCTGGTTAGGCTGCAGGCATTTACTTAAACTGTTTCAGTTTCATGACTGGGAACTTAGTTTTCTCTAACAGCTTTGTCTTCTGAGCTTTTTTTGTTTCGTTTTTGAGGTGGGCATCTTGGAGGGAAGAAACACAAAAAGCAATGTTTTCGTGGTGTGCAAAACCACTGTCCTCCATGAAGTTTGCTTCCTCCAGTGGTTTTACAAGGGGGTGAATATTTTAACTTACTTACCATAACCTCCTTCGATGAATGAAACCTCAAGTGTCTTCTGAGGTTTCTTACATAGGTCTTTCCTTATTTTCACAATCTCCTAAGAGACCTTTGAATCTAGATGTTGGTTGAATTTTTTTGGATGCTTTTTCTGCTGAAGTTGCAGATATTTAAAATAAAATTCTTTTACTTATAAAGGCTTTGTATCTGAAGTGTGTCTACATGTTATTGCCCAAAAGCTGAATGGTAGATTCATGTGGTCCTAAGTGTGGCTTTTATCTGGATTTATGGTCAGTTCTAGATGCATATTCTCATCATCTCCACATGATTTTATCTTTTGACTAACAATAACACATTGGCAATTAATTAAGTGCAAAACCACTGTGAGATACGTGTTGCTCACAAACATACATCACATGAGTGGAGGAATTAAATGTTAAGCCACCTACTAACATATGCTTTATGATTTAGATTTATGATGAATGCTACAAAGGAGGTGGTGGCACCTTAATTGTTCAAGAGGGTGGAGTCTTCCAGTCTGCCTCTACCAAAAGTATGAAGGTGCACTCCCAAGGAGCTTGGGAGCATGCACAAAATACACAGCTATTGCTTTAGCTGTTGAGAGAATCACTTGGTGAAGGAAGCATGAGAAGATTAAAGAAGATGGAGTTTGCTATAGGGAGTACTGGAAAGCTTTGGGAGTTACTGGGTAGTTCCCAGTAAGATGCAGGAAAAGGCAGCGTGGCAGCCCAGCCTCACTGGCAGGCACTGGAGCAGCACACACACAAGTGCTGCCAGACAGAAGCCTCAAGGGTGAGGAGAGAGCTGCTTGAAAAGAACCTCAGTGGTCCAAATGTTGGACAAAGAGTGTAGTTTGGGTCAAAACTGGCCCAGCAGTGACCAGTCCCAGTCACATTTGGGAAGTGTTTGAGCAAAGCCTTTAATCTTGACTGTCTGGGAGAGGGAGGCAGTAAGTGAGTGATGCATTGATTCAGAAGGGTGTATTTAAAAATACTCTGGCTTGGGTGGTAAATTATATACAGAAATGAAAACTTAAATTTTGCAGCAAAAAAGAAGAAATGTCAAATGCTTGGGAGGAGATTTAAAATGTAGATTCCATGCAAGATTTCTACTTGCATGGGTTTGAGTGTCATGATTATTTTACTGGATTTTTATTAAAATATTGCAGTACTGATAAAATATTGGGCTTCAAAAATACATATTTTCTTATTTTCTTTGAAATGCTTTCAAAAATGCTTTCCATAACAGGGAATGGAAATGCAGGCCAGTGCGTGGCATAAATTACACAGAAGCAGAATAGGAAACAGCTGATCATAAAGTGACGTAAAGGATAATGATGACTGAAGGTTTCTGTAGCAGTTTTCCAGGAAGATACTAGGAATGCTGTACAGGCTGTGACATGCTTCATATTCTCTTAAAATCGGGCTCCACTTTGGTGAGTCCCAAAGAGAGTCCTCTGAAGCAAGCATTTGGTTTTACACACTATTTAGGGCAGAAAAGTTTGGGAAATTGTATTGCCTAAAATTTGTAGGGGAGGATACATGAGTCTTGACTTACATTGGTGTAGGAATATGTGAGCTTTGCACCTGGCTTATTTTGTGTCATTTGGTTTAGGTTAGAACTGAAAATTAATGTTCTTGTTTGTCTTGAAAATATCAGATGTTCTCTGATTACAGCTGGGTGAGACATTTTCTTGTTCACTGAAGAAATATAAGAGTGGGAAGATGTACTGTGACAAATGGCATTTATGATTATTTTAAAAAAACAGATAATGCCTGAATCATCAATGTAATGGTTCCTCCTAAGCAGCAAGAAAGAGCTTTTTTTTTGCATTGTGCAAGCTGATAATAGAAACATTTGCCAGGAGGGCTACAAAGGTAGATGGTAAGTGTGTGATTATGCACTAAGTGGTTCTGATGACAGGCAGAGGATTCAGAGCATGATTGACAGGCTATTTTATATTGATTAGGGAAGTAAACTGGGCTTTGAAAAGCTAGACAGCTGGCATATTTCTTAAAAGTAACTGATTTTTGGAAGCTGAAATAATTAGGCTTATTTGCTTGTGCCACATGATAATCACATTCAGAACTGCTGTCTGGAAATATTAATCAGTGGCTGTTTTCCAGCTGATCCAATTCATAGCTTCCACAGCCACCTAGCTTTAGCAAGAACCAAGAATGAAGTCAGTTTCCCCCGGAAATTGACACAGGATTCACGGTTTCCCTTACGAAAATAAAAAAATAAACACCACATCTTTGTGTCAGTGTGTGCAGTGATAAATGTCCCAGTGACTTGCGTGGTGGAAGATGCTGTGCTGTGGCCTCCTGGTGCTGGCAATGCTGGCTGGGGACCCTGCAAACAGCTGGAACACTCTGTGCTGAATGATTGTTTGAAAGGACAAAGCGATGCTGGCACTGCTTCGTGCACTTTGCCGTGTGTTTTTCATGCTTTATTCATCTTCCTTGGGTTTGTGGTTGTGATGTTGGTTCATTGATGGCTCCTGAGTCTGAGCGCAGGCTTGTGTTTCTCTCTCTAAAGACCTCTGGGTACCTTCAGGAGGGGCTTCTGTGGGCTGGTAGAATGTAAAACCAGCTAAGCAACTAAAGCAACAAAACTAAGCAGCAGAAAAGTAGCCAAAGGGCCTTTCCGAGGAAATGCCGGGACATGATGTTTAATGCCAGCACTGTTTACCTAAACCTATTTTTATTTTTCCTTTTGAAGCAATAACTCTCCTGCCTGCACCTGTGTGTTCAGCTGTCTCTAGCTGTAAGATGATGTGTTTCTAGTGGTTAGCTTGTGCTGCTGCCATGAGGATCCAGGGAAAAGCCAGGCATGCCCTTTTGCCAGCAGCATGGCAGTTTTCCCAGTTTGTTGCCTATGTTATTCCCCATTCAGCTCTCCAGCAGCCAGGCAAGTTGGCAGTTGTGCAGAGTGTGGTGGGGAAGGAAGGGCAGCAGAAAATGCTGACTGTCTGCTAATACATCTGTGTCATCACCATTCTGGGGTTGGATTGCAGGAACATGGCAAAACTGCTGAATAAAGTATGTTTAGTCTTTTTTTTTCCTCTTCAGTATGAACTGCAATGGGTAATAGTAGAACCTGTGGAGAAGCACAAGTTTTCCATTTGGAACAGAAGTATCTACCCCGTAATTTTGAATCCTTGAGATTGTATGGAGGTGGCTGAATATGGAAGTTTTGGGTGACCTGGCATAGAATGGAACAGATCTCATGCAGGCTTATAGGCAGAAGAAAAACCTTTTGGGATGAGGGTCAAAATATAGCTTGAGCACGAGGATAGGATAGAGTACAAATGTGAAGGCAATGAAATCAATGTCATCCCTCCCATCCCTCTTGCACAAACTCTTCTAACATCGGGTTGTTGCACTGCCACTTTCCACATCTATCATTTAGCTAATTTAGTCAAATGGTGTTTTACTACCTGGAAAGCGCTCGGTAGTGGCCAAATCACCAATTGTAAAATGGTGCATTTTAGGGTGAGCTGAAAGCTGTGGGGGAATGGCTGGGGGCACTGGGCGGGTTCAGATTCTGGCACTTTTCCACAGGGTGAGGGATGAAGGACCAGGTGAAGATGGGATATGAGACAGGATGCTGAGTAGGCTGAAGAGATTAAGCCTCCCCAAACCCATTGATTTTGGATAGTGTCAGCAAATCAACCTCTGAGAACCCCTGAGGAGTGTGGGTGTGTGACCTTCCACCAGGAGAATATGTATGTGTGAGGGAGGGTATAAACTGACCCAGTGTAAGGTCATTTGGAATTAAAAGAAGTACAGATTTGGGAACTCAGATCACATTCTCAAATCCAAATCTAACTTGAGTGGAAGAGCTGACATGCAGTAAAAAATGCTGTCCTTAATGCTAACATCATCTTGAACATTGGATGGCATAAATTTGACTCATTGTGGGAAAATAAGCATTTTTCTATTGATGAGCTTTCTTCACTGATCTGATTATTCAACTTGTCTTCCCTGGTTGAGCACAACTGTCTTTGAGTTTGCCTTCAAAGTTAGTGTCAGAAGAAGGCATTTGCTACGGGACACAACCCCTGACATGGGGGCAGAGGGAGGCACATTCCTGTTTGGAGGAAGCACATGCAGACGGGAGTGTTAGAGTAGGAGATGGAGTTCTTCAAACGGTTAAAACTGTAAAAAGTAAAACCTTCACTTAAAAAGAAAAACCCAAAAATCATTTAGCAATTCAAGCACGTTAAGTCCTTTGCCTTTGTGTGCTTTTTGGAGCTGTGATGTTATCTGATCAGCCAGTGGCTGTGATCTGGGGGTGATTAGGATCTATGTTCATAGTTATGAGCATATGGTATATCATTTTAAAATTGTAAGTTTAAAATAATTACATTCTGATGCTGTTTTTAAAGAATTATTTAATTATCTGTATGTTCTAGAATGGTTTTGCTGCCAGTTAATATTCAGTTCTGGCCTGGAGCCATCAAAATCATAAGGTTTCTTTCAAGTTTCATAATACTGTTAAAAAGGAGTTGCTCAGTTTCCTTTAAGGAAGTAAAAGAACTTCCTTTGGTTTTGTTTTTACTTTCTCTGCAGTTCAGAGGCTTGTATGACCTATTATTGCATAGGAAAAGGAGTAGAAATATGGGGACATTCCTGAAGTGGATAACAGAGAGTTGGGTTTGTGACAGATTTTCCTAGATATTAAAATTTGGTTGAAACAGAGTCTCCAAAGTAATGTGCTGGACTGGTGGGTTGGTATTAACTTCAACTTTTAAAATGTCTACACAGTAACGTGTACAACTGCAGGAAATTGATCTTCTTTCCAACCAAAAAGAGGTAATTAAAGCCAGATCAAGACACTTACTGAAAATTTTGTCTGAAGGTAATAACCTCTTGAACTAAGGGTTTATATGGACGGAAAGAAACCAAAGTTAAGGACACCTACTCCTTGAAATATTTAATGATCTCATGCATTTGCTGTTCAAATGAGTAAACCACGTGAGGCCTATAAAATCACAGTTGGAAAACCAAAGGCCAAAGCATGGATACTTTCAACAATTCATAAAAGGAATATGAAAATAAAGGATGAGGTTTTAAGCTAGCAAAGAAACTGCAGTGGTCTCTTCAATACTTAAGATGTGGGTATGCCATGAAGTCTTAACATTTAAAAAGGGGAATGGCGTGTGATCCATTGTTATTTACACTGCTGAAGGCTTTGTAACTTGACAGATTCTGTTATGGACTGGATTTTATTGGTAGGCTGTGGCATAGCACTGAAGCTTCTGTGTGGTTTGAGGGAAGCAGTCTGTGCTGTATTATGTTCTGTCCGAAATGCAGCTTCTGGTTCAAAGCCACATCCCTCTTCAGAGATCGTGCGGCACTCTGAGCCCTTCGAGCAGCGCTGGTCGTGCCAAAGTGACCTCTCTGCTGCAGGACTGGAGTTCAGAGGCTCCTGTGGGTGCCATGCAGAGCTTTCCCTCTGTTTTCCATGATGTGGAGCAGAACTCGGGTGCAGAGGTTCCTGCCTGGGCTCTGAGCCCCCAGAGTGAACTGATACACAGCATCAGTGACTAACAAGTGCGACTAAAAGGACGAATCGAAAAGGAGAAAATGCGTGAGCTGGTGTGAATTTTGCTGCTGACCACTGTTTTGTCCTCTGATCTAAACAGATGTCTAAATCTGTGAGAAAGTAGAACATAAAGGCGACTGCAGACAGGTTGGAATAAACATTCCATAATTGTTTCTATGTGCAGTCCTGCTTTTTCTCTTTGTTTACAGTCAGAGCTAATTTAGACTCTTGTTAAGTTCCTCCAGGCAGGGGCTTGTCATCCCTGTGTCCTGGCTGATGGGAACACTGGATGTTCTGTATAAATAGACCCGTGAAGCTGGTGGGAGCAAAAATGCCTTTGCTGTCAGGGTGCTGCCACAGCCTGGGCATGAAGGCAGCAAGCTGTCTCCAGGCTGGGTCTCTAAATGGGATAAAATGAGACTAAATTTTCTGTTTCTTGTTTCTTTCCAATGGGAAAATGGAGATTTGTGCTGAATGGCGTCACAGATCCTGTGTTACTTTGTGATGCCATGCAAAATGCACCCTCAGAGTTGCAGGGATCATATGTCCAATTCAAATTGCTGCTGCTAGAGTGGCTGCAGGGGTTTTGTGAGGGTTTCCTCACCGTGACAATTACAAGCATCAGTAACTAAGCAGGTCATGCTGGCCAAAGGATTGGTTCTGCTGCGTGTTCCCATTTCCACTCTGTGCTGGTGCTTGCCGTGGATCTTTATAGAGCTGGTCGATTTGGTCATGACCAGAAAGTCCCAGCCACGATTTTTCATTCCTGCTGGGAAAAAAGCAAATCCCTTGAAGTGCCAAAGCAAAGGTTTGACTTGTGCCATGTGCTGACACAAAACTATTTCCTGCAGTTGCCAGTTCAAGAATATGAAGTCACTGTCTGTAGTTGTCTGGGTGCTGGACTTGTGAGTTTTAGTACATGAAAAATGTAGTGCCTGGTAGGCTGCTGCCCAGTGCCTAGGGAGTGATTGGTAGAGCATCATGAGTTAAAGTCAAGGCAGCAATTTTTATTATAATTGTATCAAGAACTGTCACCTTCATTTCAGATGCCTTCAAAACAGGCTTTGTCAGAAAACAAGCCTACAGATGTAGATGAAAAACAAAAGAGATATAAAAAAGAAAAGATAGTTAAAATCTCTTATGAAGTGTAGAAATATCAGATTAATGGGTGGGTCCCTGTGTTATTCTGTGACCTTTTCTCAGGCTATCTATGAATGTTACTCCAAATCAACCTTACATTGTCTGTAGGCTTTTTGTTCTCCCTCCTACGCCATATAAGCTTGCTGCAAAATACACTTCTCTCTGTCTTTGACATATAGTAATGTACAGACTGAGCACTGCCTTCCTTTTGGGGCAAAATCACCATTTGTCTTTGCTGTTTGTTTCATGGTGACCACTTTTGCTCACTTGTGTTTCAGTAGACAATGTCATTTTGCTGCAGCACATCAGATAAATACAGTAATTTTATTGAGGCAGACATTGAGGAGTGCTATTGATTATTTATGGAGACATGCTGTTTTAATCAAGTAGATTCATTTAAGCTGTCATGGTGAGTCAGTGTAATTCTGTGCTTGGGCTTTATGCTGGAGAGTAGGTTTGTATTATAGATGGATACTGGTGATTTAGAGGATGTAACAGTATCAGTCAATTGGCACAGAAGTTTGGCAGCGCTGGTTTAGTGTCACATCTAATCTTGCAAGTGCTTTGAAAGCATTGATGTAAAGCTATTTTCAGGACCTGACTTAAAACAAACAAAAGACATAGTTTAGCCAGTCAGCCCTGCAAGAAATGCCTTGCCCCTGGTGTGCTGAGGAGCTGGGGCTGCCAGGGCGAGGCTCTGTGTGGCAGTGCCCCAGTGCTGCTCAGAAAGTAGGTTAGTGCTGCCAGCTGCTCTGCTGCAGCTTCGTGCCTCGCCTGGGCTCCACGCTGCCTGTCTCTCTCCCAGCATTTCTAGGTAGTTTCTAATTCTTCCTGGTTCCCTGGCCTGCCTTTCAACCGTAACGCTGTTTTTACCTTTGTGTGACCATGCAGTAGCACCTTAGACCAGCACACGTGTGAGGTTAGGTAAGAACCGAGGGTGCTTTAAATGCTGTGAGTCATTCTGGCATGTTTTGATGAGTAGATTTTGGATCATGTTTAAAAGGAAAAGTTAAATTCTGTGGGTAGGTATGTAGGTAGGCATGCTAAATTCTGTAGGTAGGTATGCTGCAAAAGCTGAGTCAGAGGTAGCCTTTTACTTTACCTGCATTTCCATGTAGGATGCTTTATTAATGACTATCCTCATGAATTTCTAAACTGTTTAAGTATGTCACATTTAAAATTAGTGTGACTGAAGTGTTTGGAGTTCTCTAGGTCATCTTTATCAAGTCCTGCATTCATAGAAACAGAATTGTGGAATTGTTTAGGTTGGAAAAGGTCTAATCCAGCCATTCCCCTGGCACTGCCAGACCCACCACAAACCCTGTCCCTGAGCACCGCATCCACAGGTCTGTTACATCCCTCCAGGGCAGCCTGTTCCAATGCTTGACAGCCATTTCTGAGAAGAAATTCTTCTTAATATCCAGTATGAACCTCCCTGTCTCAGGGATGAATATCAATCACTGCATTTTGGGCACATGTTAGAAGCGGTTCCAGAATTCTGCTGCTCCTGGCACCGAGTTCCACCTTGGTGTGGTGCTCACTAAGCAGTAAATACTTCCTGGGCTCTGAACCACAGAGCCAGGGCCCATTCCTGCAGCCCAGCAAGGTGGGGCTGGCAGTTGTTGATGGAATTGCTCTTTGGGAGCTCACAGTGTGGAGAAATGGAGGCTTTGGCAGCACCTGCCCTCTGGCCTGGGTGAGCAGATAAAGATCAGCAGTGCCTAAATGTCAGGTTAGCAGGGGATGCTCTGCAGTGCTCTTGCTCTGAGGCGGTCTATCCTGAACACCCCAAATGTGTTTTACTGTGTGGGGTTTGTTATTTTGTTTCGTCTGCATATAAGAATAGTTTTGTGGGAAGCTAAGGTTGGTTTGCTTTTATTTCTCCCCGCTCCAGGCTTTGTTTTATCTTTTTTTTGGTTTATCAATGCTCACTTCAGTGAGTCCTCACAATACTTACTGTACTGCCTTCACTAAACATGTGCTGGCCAAGCACTGCTGTGCCCCGGGAGCACCTTGTGTGCCAGCCTGGAGGAGCAGAGGCTTCAGGACTCAGTCTCACATACCTTCACCTGCTGCCCTGCAGCTTCTTACCAAGGAGGAGCCCATGGCAAATTGTATTGACAGGCTTTTAATTAACAGCTTCTCAGCAGGAGCTGTTCCTATCCCTCAGAAGTCACAACACAGCAACTTTTAATTTGTTTGCAAGCCAAAGTATGTTTTAAAGAAAAATCTTTCTGCCTTGTTTGTAATTACTTGAATGATGCATTTCACACTCAGTGTTTTAAAACTTCTGATCTTGCATTAAGGCTTGAAGCTCATTAAGCTTACTCACTAAAACACTTTGCTAATATGAGGTGTGTGATATCTCCTATTTTCCAGTCTTGTAATTTTTCCTTTTTTGTGGCAGCTTTATTTTATGCAACAACAGTATTAATGAATGTAGACTGTGCACAAGACCTCTTGTTCCTGAGAGCTTTTTAATAGATTTTACCTTCTCCTCTCTGCTAAGTCTATTTTTTGCTTTTTCCTGTGGTTCCCCTTCTGTTCTCCCATCTGTTTGGTTGAACTGCTTTATTCTCCCCTGGTGTTTGGTATACACTAATCCTTTTACCTTCCATCCTTCACAGCTTTGTGGAGTTGCAGTGGTGTAGTTCAGTTTTGCTTCTGCCTTTCACTAAGATGTTACAGGATGAGCTATGATTTTGTGAAATTGAGACTGTTAAAATTGTTCCTTCCAACTTTCTCTCTCTTTTTTTTTTTTTAAACTTTATTTTTATTACTGCTTGCACATGCCATTTATGGTGCTGTTGGCATTTGGGAAAAATACTGTAATAACTGGTTTCTTGCTTCTCAGAATCTCCAGATCTTTCCATTTTCCCACAGTTTCCAGAAGCTGTAAAGGTAGCTGTCCAAGTTAAAATGAGATGGAAAGACCTCAGTTCTGCAAAATGTATATGCATAATGGATTTCACTTACTTCAAGCCCCACTGCCTTCGTTTCTGTGATCACCACTTGTGCTCATGGGTCCCATTGCTTCGTGCTGCTGAAGTCTCCTTGGTGCACCTCATAAATCCCATGACTCTTTTCAAGACCAACCCCAACAGATAAAATAAGTTCAATGATTCCTGAGACCTTTTCAAGTACTAGTAAGAAAAAATTAATTGGGGTGTGAGTAGAAAAAAACCAGAACTTTGAGGTTGTGATTTTATCAGCACTCAGTAATTGAAATCTTGCTAAGATGGTTAGTTTTGGAGTCCAGAAGAGTTTTGGTAAGTGAATATGTCTTAATTACACTTATATGTAAGCCTTGTCATTCTCAAAAGCAGGAAAAAAGCAAAAGAGGCCTTTTTCTGTGAGGAAATGAGTGCTGGGGCAAAAAGAAACTGATGGGGGGAAAAAAGTTACTTTCTGTCACCATGTTTGAATGTTCTGTCATAAACAGAGCCCAGTTCAAAGGATCTGGGAATCTCAGAAGATTTCTTTCAAGACTAACCAATTTCCTGCAACATGCTGTCAGTGCTAGGAAGAGGCATCTCTTGCACATAAGAGCAGCTGGTTGTTTAAAAAAGAAAAAAAGCCATGTAGGGGGGAGAGCAAACCCCCTCATCCCTTATATAGAGCAGTTTTCCACAGGAAAACGTACATCTGTGAAAACAGGGCACTTCAGCAAATTCTTTACTCTTCGGAATGTCATTTTGCAAGGAAAAGCATGTTTGGATGTTTTCAGGAGAGGGCTTGGGTTTTTTGTAGTTTTATTTTTGCAGCAAGTAACTTGAGTTCTGAGGTTTTATTACTTTTCTGTTTTCTGATTAGTGCTGTTGACAGCATTGCTTACTCTTTATTATCTTAAGAGTGAATGTGAGTATTAACCCTATATTGGCAGGAGCAAATTTAGTTTTATGGGAAATGGCAATCTGTTTATTTACCTGAAACTTTTGTCTGGGAAATATGCTTAATCTTATAACTGGGGTGAAGGCAATTTATCCATTTGTTGTTGCAATTTAAATTGCTTTGTGTGCTTGCCTTTAAGTAGTAACTTAACACTGTCAAAGGGCTATTAGAATTTTCTTTGCTATAACTGATGCTTCCTTATCTGAAATATATATTTTTATATATTTTCCAATGTTTTGTTGTTTGCAGGAACTACAGATATCTGAAGATGAAACCATGAAGAGCAAGCAGAGTGAATAATAATGCTTTTCCGAAACCGTTTTCTGTTCTTGCTGGCCTTGGCAGCCTTATTAGCCTTTTTGAGCCTCAGTCTACAATTCTGTAAGTGTCCTCATGTTTTGTTTTTCACATATGGTGGTCTTATAGGTGTGTTTAAAAATCGACATCATTACATGTTGTTTGAACATTCTTCCTATATTTAAACACTTGGGGTTTATTTTGGGGTTTTTTGTTTGTTCATAAGGGGTTTTGTTTGTTTGTTTTCCGAAAATGTAAGAAAAATAGTTTTGTCTGCCATATAGGAATCTATACAATCTAGAGAGCTCAAATCAGGCTATTTTATTTAAAAAAACCCTTCATTTTGTAGTGCAGTTAAGTAACTGCATGTGGTGGAATCCTTCCATGAAAGTAGGCAAACCACACTGGAGTGAAAACTGCTGCAATTCCTGTTTTACATTGCATCAGACCAGATGGGACTGAGGAAACTGCTGTGGGAGCTTTGAGTGCTGGAACTTCTCCTGCTTTGTACCCTCACATCAGGAAGCGTCAAACACTTGAGTTGGTTCATCCCAAGTGGTTGGTTTGTTTAAGAGCAGAGGAATGGTGTTGTGCTTCAGATGAATTAATTGTGGGTCAGTGCAGAGGCCCTCATGTCCGGGTAGGTGAGCAGGAGGTGGTCCTGGAGGCAGGTCAGTGGAGGTGGCAAATGAACATTGTGCCCTCAGGCTGATGATCACCTGCTTCATGAGAGAGCATTTGCTGAGAAAGCCATGGTTTGTGTTCATGTGGTCTGTACTAATGCCCAGCAATGTCATGAGTTGCTGTTAGAGGACAAGGAAAAGTGCATGTCTACAGGATAAGATAATATTCTTTGTTGTTGTCGTCTTTCATAGTGTTTTAATGAGCACAGTCCTTCTGGGCTATGCTTTTTCTGCATAGTATAAAAAAACCCCAAAACACAAGATTATGCTTGATTTAGAATGTGTCTTTTGCATATGATAGACGACTTAAAAGAAAAGAGGGAGAGAAGATGAAAGAAACTTTGTGGTTTTCTGCTATTATTTTTGTGTGTTTAAACTCATCTGCATGTAATAAAGGGACCTGTGGCTCTGAATTGCTTTTTCAGCCTCCTCTGGGCACAAGCCAGAGGGTCTGATTGCAGCTTGTTTTGCCTCTTAGGCTCGTTATGGCTCTGCCCTTGATGTTGTAGGGTTGGTTATGAATTGTGCATAGGGTGAAGGTCCTAGAGGAGCTGCAGCTGAAACATGAAACTGAATTGTTAACTAAAATGAGGTTTATTTAGAGATGAGGAGGTAGGCATTTAGGAGAGTGAATCACATTTCATCTAAAGATAAAATTATTTTCTACTTAATTAGAACGTAACATTTCTGCTAGAGATAAGGATGTTTGAGGGGTGCTTTAAAAAGCATGTAAGCTGCAGCAGGCAGCCACCACGAAGCTCAGTGCCAATATCAGCACTGATACAGAAAGTTTTAAAGAATGAGAACTGCCATACAGTCTAGTGGGAACCAAGACACACAGGTAGCCTCATCCTTTAACTTCTCCCAGCTTCAGGACGTAGAACAATTAGTCCAAACTTGGAGCAAAGCCCATCTCCACAGCAAAAACAAAACTCTCTTTAATCACCTTGTGCTTCTAGGTGAGCTGTGTCAGCTGGGCAGCCTGAAGCTCAGCAGCTCTAGGTGAGCTACCAGTGCTGTCACTGTTGCTTTCTTTATCAGGAATTTTGTCACATCCTCACCAGTGTGTGCTTCTGTCAGGAAACACTGTATTTTCACATCCTCAGAACGTTTTACTTTGGCATGGTTGAGCCAGGCTGGTCTCAGCATTCTTCAACAGCAAAATCAGCATGACCACCCCTTGTCCATCCATCCCTGATAACTTTTGCAAATAGGGTAAAATTTGAGCTGTTTTAGTCCCACTTAGGCAGAGCATCCTGCTACAGGCCCCTCATGACAAGACAGATATTGAGGTCTGGAGCAATTCCCCAATGGAGCTGGGGAAGGGTCTGGAGCACAGGTCTGATGAGGAGCTGCTGAGGGAGCTGGGCGTGTTTATTCTGGAGAAAAGGGGGCTCAGGGGGATGTTATCACTCCCTACAACTACCCAAAAGGAGCTTGTACAAGGTGGGGATCAGTCTCTTCTCCCAGGTAACAAGTAATAGGACAAGAGGAAATAGTCTCCAGTAGTGCCAGGGGAGATTTAGTTTGGGTATGAGGAAAGGCTGGTGAGGCATTGGAACAGGCTGCCCAGGCAGTGGTGGGGCTACCGTCCCTGGAGGGATTTCAAGGACGTGTAGATGTGGCACTTGGGGTCATGGTTTAGGGGTGAACATGGTGGTGCTGGGTTAATGGCTGGACTCAAACTTAGACATCTTTCCCAACCTAAATGGTTCTATGATAATATGATTTATGATCATGGAATGAAAATGAGTGTTTATACATTTAGACTCAGGAAAATGCCCAAGCCACTGATTTATTTTATTTTGTTTGAAGGGAGGTACCTCCTGAAGCATTTGGAGTGGAAATGGATGTTTTATGGTGTTGTGAGATTGTGAATCTCTGTTAGCAAGCAGTGCACAGCTTTGTGGAGGAGGACTGGTAATTTTAAAACATGCTACTGCTTTTCTAAGCATGGAATGTTGAAAATGTCTCTTCCTTTCTGTGACAAATTTGTTTATAAAAGCAAAACAGTAACACTTATTGTATAATTATACAAGTGGTACATGTCTTCCTTTTTCAAACTTCTGCTTTAGGACAGAGCATAACTCCGGTAAATTCTTGATATTTTATCCTTTTTGTCCCCACGTGGAACGGTGGCATTTGAAGCCAGACTTGTGAATTGTAGCTGACTCTGAAGTGAAGGGAGTAGTAAAGGTCAAGTTCAGCTGATTTTCCATGGGTTCTGACTCAATATCACAAACAGCCGCACTGGGATGGCTGACAAGGTCACAGTCTGCCTCGTGCTTGAGTTGTGAGGGTTCAGGAATTGCTTGCAGCAGTTTGCCACCTGGTCAAACAGAAAAGGATGCTGGTTTACTTTAATAGACTGTGCTGGGAAGGGTCTGGAACTGCTTTATGAGCAGTGATTTCTGCAGCCACGATGAAGCGGAGGCGATGGGTGTCGTGTCAGCAGGCCCAGTAAGTCTGTCCTTGCTTGTAAGACAAACTCCTGAGGCAGTTGTTTCGGATCTAATAGTTGTCACATCTCGAGATTAGACAAAGGGAAAAAAATGGGAAAACAACCAGTATAGGACCTTGGAATCTTCAGTGTTGGTAGGCTGGAGATGGACACAGGATTGATAGAAAACTGTGTCCCCTGTTTTGATGTTTGTTTGTTCTTGGTCCCTTTCTCTTCTGTAGTAGTTTCTGAGTTCTGTAGTCTGCTTTCCTGTGTTGTTTTCACCACAAGGCTGATGCTTTATATGGATACTCTCAGTTCAGCTTACAGGGTAAATCACAGACAAAGTTTCCCCCAATGTCCCTCTTGACAGCAACCTACAGCTCTGAGAGCTAGAAGTATTCTCTGCCACCAGCAGTTTCAGAGGATGGACATGGAGCAGCTGCATGGATCCAGGTCAGAAGCTGCCTGTGCCTGCAGAGCCTGAACCAGGGTACATCAGGCAGCGCTTGGAGCAGTCAGTTCATGTTTGTCACACGCTGTGTGCTGCCTTGGCTGGCTGCAGCAAATGCCAGCTGCACCTTCTTCATCTCCTTATCCTGGGAAGGAGGAGACTGCACTTTGCTGCACAGCTGGAGACTCTTTTCAAACTGTAACAGCCATTCTTCAAGGTGATGTGGTTCTGTGGATCCTGTAAGACACCCTCCTTCCTGCCAGGGTCCTCTGTCCTGTCCATTTTGGGCACTGGGACACCTGACAGGTTCTGCTCTTTCTGTCCTTGTACAGGAGCAAAAGGCACAGGGTCTCTGTGTGATCTTGGTCTGCCCATGGGGCTGGCTGCTTTCCTGGGAATTTCACTTGGAGCAGTAGGGTAAGGGAACTTTCTTCAGGCAGTCCTACTGTTATCAAGCCGTGTGTATTTATTTAGATAAATAATGCCACAGGCTTTTTATCTGAACATAACTGGTGGATGATGGGAGAAACGCATTTGAGACACATTTGAACATTTTCTAGAATATTCTAATACCTATTCAGAGTTTTGCCAGGTTTGGTTACCATTTCTAGTAGGCACATAGAAGATTTTTAAAAAGGGGTTTATACTTGCTGAAAACATACAAGCCATAAGAGTTCTAGACATCTTTAATATAACTGTGTGGCCTGGACTTTGAAGCAAAAGGCTGGGGCCAGATCTGCCCTCAAATTCAGTTTGGCTGTTAATGCATTGTACAGAGTAAAACCTGGAGCAATCAGCAATAGAGGAAACTTCTCTTGAACGGCAAATGCCACTGGATTTTGAACTTGTTTGCATTTTTAAATAGTATAGGAAAACGACAGTGTTAAAAGTTAACACTAAAAAAATGTTCCACTGCTGGCTAGAAGCATACTCTGATGTCTCTGATGGATAATTATATCAATGGAGAGTTTTTGTTTGGGAAACCCATTGGATAGGGAAACTGGTTAACTTCCAAACCAAATACGACTGGCAGATTAAAGTTTTATTGGGAATTGTCATTGTTTCCCTCTTGTTTTATGTTTGGGGCCAGGGCTACAGAAAAGAGTGGAGAAGTCTTTTTTTTACAGCATTTATCATTCCACATGTGTTTTTATTTTTCTCCTCTTTGGTTATGGAAATGGTCATGGTTGTAAAACAATTTAAAACTTCAGCATTAGAGACAAAAGGAGAGCTGGTTTTAATAGAGTTGTCAGTTAAGGCTGTTCTAAAATGTAATTGTGTTGTTTTTATCTAAAGTTTTCAGTATTTTGCTTTGTCAGAAAAACTGCAGAATGGAAAAATGACCTGTGCTAGACCGTGGGCTGTATTTTTGTCTCTGTAAATATTATTCGTAATGCTGGTGACTAAAAACGAGCAGTGTCCTTCTGTACAAACACAGTGAATGCACGCACGGATACTTTATTCTCTTTTTGCCAGAAGAAGAAGTTGTGGTGGCTGAGGTTTTTCTTGCTCTGTGCTGTGTGACATGGCTGGGGCAGTGTAAAGGGAAGGTAAAATTCAGGGGTTGTGGGCAATTCCTGCAGTTCAGGGACAGAGGATGGCAGTGCAGTACATTCAGAGCATGTGTCAGGATCCAGCTGTGGTCCTGCAGCCTCACACTAAGGAGGAAAGACAGAATTTCGGACCCTGTCAATGTAAATTGCATTGCTCAGCCCTTAGGTCAGCTCAGGAACAGGAGGTTGCAGGTATGCCTGAGCAGCTGCTTGATTTCCCCCAAAGAAAAAGTACCTGAGAACCCAATATTGGGACATCTGTGACTGGCTGAGGGAGCCTCAAGGTGGGTCTCTTCTAAACTATTTATCCATGAGTTTCCTTGAATAAACCAAACTGAAGGGCAGTTTAAAAGCTTGCTGTTAGGATGCTATGTGTACACTGTAAAGTTTGCTTGGCAGTTATTTTTTATGCTGTAATCAAAGGCATGTAAATTAATTTTTTCCATGAAATAAATACTTCTGTTTTATTTTGTTTTTTGGGGTTTTTTTTTCCTATTTCCTCAAATTCTCAGGAAAGTAACAGTCAAGAGAAGAGGACTAAAACTATAGTGGGAAAACATCCCTTTTCACAGGGATGCTTTTTATAACCCTGTCGCTGGCATAAGTTCCAGACTGTCCTTCCGAAAGCCCTGGCTCTCGGGCAGCTCTTGCCCATGGAGCTTCTTTTCTGGTTTAGAGTTTGTTTTACTAAATACTTTGATGCTTCGATCAGTGGCTTAGGCTTGCCTTTTGATAAAAAGAATTCTGGCATCTGCCACTGCTTTTCGGATGTTGGCCACTGACCTGGCAGGGTGCTGGTTCCTGTGTAAAGTGTGGAGAGCTGTTTTATGGTTTTTGGAGCTTTTAAAAAATACTTTCTCTGCCTTCATGGTTCAGGCTTGAGTGTTGGTGTATCAGTGCGCATGGAAATGACATTTTGCGGTTCCAGTAATAATTTCCTTCTACTTTTTGTCATTTGATTTCGCACTGGAGGTTTTGGTTTTAAAGATGAGTCACAGGAAACAGAAATGGGGATTTTCCACACGGAAAAGCAGTAGAGTTTCATTTTATTGGCTTGAGCTTTGCAGGCAGCTCCTACTTTTTGAGGGCAGTGTGGGCATCATATGCAACACTGAGGTGTTTGGGGCTCAGCCTGAGATCCTCAGGATGAGTTCCTTCAGCCCTGCTGGGAGCCAAAGCCCTGGGGCAGTGGCTGCTCCGGTGGCTTTTGCATTTTGCTGATGTAGACAAATAACTATATTTAAAAAGCCACAGCTTTGGAGCTCTTGATGTAGAGAACTTGTTCTTATCATGTGTTACCAGCATACGAAATTAAAAGGGGAGCAGATATCTCCCGTCATGAATTTTGCCTTCAAGCTCATAAGCACGGCAGATTTTCCACTCATGAGAAGTCTCTCTGGGTTTTTTTTTTTCAGAAGTGCTAATTTAATCTGAATTTAAGATTAAAGGAAAAAACGACCCACAAATAATAAATCCAAGGCTTTGTACATTTTAGTAGCAAATGAAGAAAACTAACTGTAAATACGGAGATTTTTGTTAAAGATCCTTTTTATGTTGTAACTGGGGATTTAAATAACATTTTTGTGATCCTCAAAAGTGGTGGTATAATGCCACAGTCCACAAAATGAACCCTTGAAGGGAGAGAAGACATGATGAATGCTTGAAAATGATATTATGGGACAGTCTTACTTTCTCCTACAAAAATAGAGCAATCATTTCAAAATAGTTGCTTTAAATATAGGTCAGGTTAAGTTTCTTGAAACAGGATTTGACCAACAGAAGTTACTTGTCAGGCTACAGAACTTTATAATTCTTCTTTAAGTGTATTTTCTGACTTCATCCATATTGGTTAGTTGGACTGTATTTGAGCAGAATTAATATGAACTGTTAAAGCATATATTTGAAGGCTACTGTACAGTTGATTCTGTAGGGTTAGGTCAGGTGATTATTTATGTCTTAGCAAATTCTGTTTTGTAATTAAACCAGTTCTCTGCCCTTCCTTTTTCACAGCTCTCTAGTGCTGAGTCAGGCTGCCTTACAGGTCACTGCAGGCATGTTTTGGAAGGGCAAGTCTGTCTTTTAAGGACAAAAAAACCTCTTCCTAGGATTTTTCCATACCTTAGTTGTATACTGGGCAAACCTATGTTTTAACAACTGAAACATTGTTTTTAAATTTGGAAATTCACCCTATTTTGTTTGTAGAAATAGCAAAGAGAGAATGTTGTTTCTAACCTGCAGCTGTTCCATTCTTTATAAATGTTTGGTGATTCATGGTTAGTCCATTCCGGTGAAATCTCACAACGTAAAGCCTCAATTCTCACAAGAGCATGGCCCCTCTGTGTGGGTTTTGCATTCTAGCTCTTGTTTGGGGTTTTCAGGATAACAGATTGCAGGGTAGGGTCCAGTCCCCAGCCCAGCCTGCTGGGGCTCCCTGGGCTTTGCTCACCTGTGGATGAGCCAGCAAGGGCAGAGCTCACCTGGCTCTGGTTCTGGTTCTGCCCTCGCTGCTGAGTGCTCCTCTTGGGGCTGCCTGGGCACTGGGCAGTGATTCCAATCCCTGAAGCTTTGCTCTTTTCCAACAGCAATTTCTCAGCTTCTCATCCCCTCGCTATAGGGATGCCTTGCTTTGAACTTCTGTTTTTCTCATGTTGCAGAGATGATGGCATAAAAAAACCCCTGGATATCTTAAGCTGAGAAGGTAAACACAGCCTTGTCACTGCTTTGTTTTAGTAGGAGCCTTTTGTTAATCTTTTGCTGGCCACTCTGATGTTAGAACAGTTTTCTGAGAATTCACAATCAATTCACACTTTATTATCTTTATCCCTCATACTTTATCAGAGTTTTTAGGACAATGCTATCTATTAATTGCAAATGGATTCATACATTAATAATTTACTGTCCTTTGTTTGAGATTTGGGTTCTGCATCTTCATCAGAGGATGTTCTGACCCAAATTTCCCTTCTCTCCTTGTTCAAAGAGCAGAGTTTCAACTGGACAGCACCAGGAAAACTACCTTAATGTTAATGGGTGTAATGCACTTGTGCTTTCCCTGTTTCTATGCCATGTGCAGTCTTCTGAAAAGCATGGAGGGCTACTTAAACTTCATGTTTGATGATAGGTTTGTTTCTCTGAGCCGTGCTTTGTGCCTGCCTTAATCCCCACTGTGCTGCTGCAAACTGAGCTGAAAACCATCAGGTTTATGGACGTGCTGGTTCCACTGTGTGTATCTGAAAGAGAGATGCTTAATATGCTTCATACAATTGTTCATGTTTCTTCTTACTCCTTTTAATTTTTCTCTTGTGAGTTATCTTTCAGGCAGTTTTGTTCTTTTATCTGTGCTTTTGCTGGGCTTTCATTGCTGAAAGATACAAGGACTGAGTAAATCCGAAGTGTCTTGCCACTTGACTGTGAAGGTTTTTGAAAAATTTCTTGTGTGTTCTTGAGCATATGGAGTTTCTGTGATTAATAAGGTGTCTTAAATTGTACTGATTTTGAAGATTTTAATGCCCACAGGCAATTTTTTATTGCCTTTTTTAAAAATAAGAGTAATCTCTGTTCCCAAAATTAGTTCCCTTTTAGCTTTTCACAGCTCACTGAGAGAAAAGCAGTGCTTGCACATACTAAATGGCATTGTGGTTTATTTTAAATAAGGCAGGGTCTAAGTAGTTCGTATTTAAAAGACTGGGGCTTTTTTGGACATGTTGCTGTCAAATATGAAGAAAGTGGAAGTGATCTCCTTTCATGATTTTTGAGAGATGGTTGGATTAAAAGAGCTGGAAACATATGTGGTATAATTTTGAGTTTACCAACTGTGCACATTAATACTGAATGAAGACAAGAAATAAGATTCACTGTCTTCCCCTAAGCTGTTTTATGGCAAGAGTCCCAAAGATACCAGTAATTCTCTGATTCAGAGAGCACTGTCCTGAATTCTTGAGATTAATGAGTAGGTCTGTCGTGGCAGGCCTCCCCAGTGCAGAAATCTGCCAGGTTCTCCTGTATTAAATATGTTGTTTTGAGGTTTGCTGCTGGCAAATCCATGGCAGCTTTCTGTGCCCTGCCCTGGTGTTGACAAGGACAGACAAGTGAGCTGGCTTGGCTTGGGTAAGCAGTGGCATATGGTGTTGAGATCACTTCCCTGAGCAGGTCAGCGTGTGGACAGAAAGCAGTTGGGATTAGATGCGAAACAGCAAAGTGCTAATTTAATGCAGTAGTGAAAATATTGATTTGAATTTGTAAGGCTTTTTATCTTGGAAGGACAGTGCTGCAGAGAAGTGCCAGATGTCAGTGCATTGTGTGGATTGTGTCTGACTGCTGACATTAACATATGAAGCAGTTTGTGCCCTGTGCCTGGGCAGGGGCTGGGGCTGAGCTGCAGACATAGGGGTGTCCCTGCCTTCGGGGTGACAGCCCTTGGAGGGACAGAGCTCTCTGCCTCCAGCCCAGGTGTGCAGCAGAGATGCTGTGGGGAGCTGCAGGAAGCAGCTCAGCAGAGGTGATCAGAAGATGCTTTGTACCAATGAGCAGATGCAGTTTGTTGCAGCCCAAAAGCTGCTGCTGATGTGGTGTTTTGACACCAGAGGAGCGATACTTGGGAAGATGTGGAGGGCAGAGCTAAGGTGTGTTTTTAAGTCCCTTTAGTTCTTTGTTTTACCTGTGTATTTTGAGATTCCTCTTTCAATAGCCGGATGTTCTAGTACCTGCCCTAATAACAGTTGACTTGAATGTCAGAAGACATTCTGAATACTTTGGGATGCTGTCTGAGGAGAACCCTAAGGATATGAGGCATCTAGAAGGGCAGAAAACAGTAGTGCCCACTTCCCCTGTGAGCAGGGAGCACTCCTGGCTTCAGCTGCAGAGAGCCCACGTCACAGACCTGAACTGTCAGCAACAGATTGCTGGGTAAGAGAACGGGAGCAACTCCTGAACTGTCTTGAACTCTACTGTATGGGGCATATTTTTGTACCATTCCCAGCTGCCGTGGATGAAAGGATCACTGAAGCCAGAGGATTTGTAGCCTGTGCTCCTGAGAAAATACTTTTTGCTGTTTTCTTCTGCTATGCTGAATCTTCTTGGCTGCTATGTTGGTGTTCAGTTCACATGTGAAATCTGCCAAGCATCTTTTTTTGACTCATGTTGCAATCACTGCTGCATAGCTTCCCACTCCAGAATTTGTGAGAATTGTACAGGACAAAAAAAAATCATACAGGACAAAAGGAAAAAACAAACAAAATCCCCAGAGACAAAACAAAGGTCCCCACCCAGAAAAGGATGGCAGTGAAGGTCAGGTGATATGTCAGTATATATGTCAGTATAAAGCAGCTACCTTTTCATGTTGATCTTCATTTTGAGACAATACTATGAAAATGCGAAGAGTTGCCAACAGTTTGTGAACACAGCTGATAAAAGCTGTTTTGAAAATCTGTTCCAGGACAGTTCAGCTGGATTAGTTCATTTAGCAGTTGCTGAGTTCTGTAGACAGAAGCAGGACAGTGCTTTAAGATCTTACTGCAGTGCTCATGAATCTTCTTGGATAAGTAGCAGTGGCTGGATCTCCTGTATTTACAGAAATCATACGCTCAGGCCATAATTCCCCCCATTTGGTCCTTGTGTACTTGAGCCTTGTTTGGTGGCCCTTAGGACACCGATTTGATGTAGCTGAAGTCATTCACAGTCTGATGAGAGGTGGCAGCTCTCAGCAATAGGAGAGGCTTAGAGCACGGTGGTGTCTGGAGTTTGTTGCCCTTCTCACCTGGGAATCCCAGCGAGGCTGTGCTGGGCCAGGGACCAACAGAACCTTGGTCCTATAACCTCCTTTTGCATCTTGTCACTGAGCAGCCTGGAGAACGAGCAAGATGTGGCTTGAGCAATGTGTTTATGGAGCAGCAAATCCTTCTGCTTGTCTGGATGCCTTGTAGGAACCTCCCCCACCCCCTCCAGACCGAGTGTGGAGCCAAGCAGTGCGGTAATTAGTGACACTCTGGAAAGGAAAAGCTTTATTACACATGTGCATTTGTTTTAAAGAAAGTAGTACATTAAATTGATGAAAATATAAATCTATTCTGTGGTGTGCATTGCAGAGTTTCAGCATAGTAGGAAAATACGATAAAATACAGTGAGTAATTTTTCACTTTGGGAGGAGAAGTGGAAAATGATTGTCATCTCTAGAGCTTACAAAAGGCTCAGATTTGCTGTCAGCATTGCTGGGTTATTGCTGTCAGGCTGAAAATCCTGGGAGCTATTTAAGCAGTGCCATATGCCTTTCTGAATTGTCTGGTGAAAAACAATGGTGGGGGCGAAACCCGTAAAACTATAAAGCTCTTTTCACAGCCACATCTGGACTTAATAAATGCAAGCACACATTGTATAATTTGCTTAAATTAGGTCTCAAACACAAGAGTACAAGGCCTGCCATGTTGTGTTTGGTGCAAAAAGGATTTTCTTAACATATTTATTTTCCTCATGTAAGTCCCATTGTGACCTTGTAAAAAATTCTGCAAGGCATGCAGCTAATGCAGCTGGAAATGAGAAACCTGTTCTCTGCAATACTGGTGTGGGTGGTTTAAAGCTGGTGAGCATTGTGGGTGTGTGTAGTTGCTCTATTTTACCTTGGAACATGAATACACAATACTGAAATCTGGTCCTTTGCCCTGACTCTGATACGGAATAAGGCCCTGGGTCAGTACGTGCAAGCTGTGGCTCCATGGGCAAGGGCTGCTTTTGGCAATTGCCTCAAAATGAGGAAAACCTTTAAAGAAGTTCACAACTTGTGAGACAGAAAATAGGCAGAAAAAGAGGCCTTGCCCCACTCCTGGAAAGGGGTAGGAGGGTTGGCTATTTCTGTCCAACTCTGTGAAAAACAGCTAAGGAGAGCAGCCTATTTATAGTAGCTCTCAGTTGTCCATAGGAACATTTGCATCTCCAGTGGAAAACTTTAGGGATCTGAAAACTCAGATGGCTGAAAACTCAGATGGCATTAGACTGAAAACTAAGCTTTTGGTTGCACTTCACGTGAGAAAATGACACCAGGATTGGTTAGAAAAGGTAAGATGCACTTACAAGTTGTAGCTGCAATTGTATTGTGATTGTTCCGGGGAGAAAGCACATCCTGTATGTGTATTCTTCCATTTCGCCTGTCCATGGCAGGAGAACATTGTTAAGTCTTTAGGTTTTTTTCCTCACGTCCTAATGTATGTGATTTTCTTCAAAACATGGACGTTAAAAATCTAAATACTTTAGAGCTAACACTCGTTCCCCCTCAATCAGATCTGACTTCCGCTGGATTAGCTGAGGTACATCTGCAGCCTCCTGGTCTCCCTGAGTTCCCATTTTCTGTCAGTGAATCTGTGATATACAAGATGCTTCAGAAAATCTACATTTCCTACACTTCAGAGAAACAGCATTTTTATTTTGAATTTTTCCTGGATATTTTTCCAGCTGGGGGAGAGTGGTTCCTTTTGTTGGCTGCTCCCTTCTCCAGCATGTTTTGGATTGAAAATTGACAATCACTGAGTTCTCCAGGTGGAGAAGGGCAGGAAGGGACCTGATGCTTCAGGCTCTGCAGTGACTGAATCTGCAAGGCTAAAAGAAAAGGGAAATCCAGGTATTTTCTTTATTAAATCACTAGAAGTAATTAGGGGAGGGAATGAGACTGTGGCTTCTGTGTCTTCACTATGAAATTGAAGTAGTTAAGGAACATGAGGAAATACAAACATAGCACTTAACAGAATTTTAAAAGCAGCAGTTGTTCTGATATTGACCCAAGTAATGCAGAAGTTTACCCAACAAAGATGAGTGCACCGAAATGAGTACAACCCCCTCTCCATCCACCCAACTCCTCAACTTTGTGAATTTAATCAATTTCTCTTGACAAGTTCAAGTTTCTGTGTAAGAATTTGAAATATGATGTTCTGTTTCACAAGTCCGCTGCAGCATTCCTCACGGTCTTCCAAAGTAATTGTTTTTTGTTTTTTTTTGTTTTTTTGCTGTAGGAAGGGAGATGTCCATGTTTATTTGATAGGATCAATAGAACTGTTCTAGTGGGCTTTAATTTCTGGTGTCAAAATATGCTGTGCTGAAGGCCACGGCAGAACTGTGGCTCTGCAGTATGAAATGCAGGTATTCAAGGCTGCTGTAGCAAGCATTTTGCGGCACTTTTGATTAGAAACACTGGCTTGAAAAGAATATTTATTCAATGATATCTGCTACTTGGTTACTACACCTAAATACTCTTTGTGAATATTTTTAAAACCTGTCCTAGAACTTGACACGTAGGGTGCTGGCAAAAGGATTGTGCTGTAAGACTGCTTGAAAAATCTCTAAATTACTGTGATCTCTTTTACAGAAGGAAGAACAACAGCAGCAGTCAGGAAATTGAGTGGGTTAAATAGGTGTATGTGTCTGGGCATGTCTCAACCCATAACTCACCACTGGTGCTGAGTGTTTGCAAACTGCTGGAAACTCAGAGGAAGGGATCTGTAGTCTGTTTTGTGTTTACTCCTATTGGGCTGCTTGGTGAATGCTGTGAGCTTGGAAGTTCCTGAGGTTGATGAATTTGTGTGTGAGCCATCCATTTTGAGAGCTTGGGTAGGTAACATTTCAAGTGTGTCAGGAGCGAAGTGTTCACCTCTGCTGCCCTGCCACAGCTGCACTGCAGGCTGTACCTGTGTCACCTTGAAACACACACAGCTGTTAGGTTGAAATATTGTGGAGAAATTATGCTCCAAGCAACCTTCTTTATCTTCTCAGGAGTTTGTCAAGGCAGAGCATTTTGCTGTTGTTATACCAGGTTAAATTTAAATGTGTGCCCTCCTCTGTCCCCCACTGATTTTCCCTCTTACCCACCTCCCCCATAGCTCACTTCACTCTTTATTTTTTATCCTCTGTAGTTCTGCTCAGAGAATTTAGCAGCTCTGTGGGAAGCAAACCTTGAAGCTCAGAGCCTGTTCTGTAGTAGAGAGGGGGTTGTGCTTGCTCAGGGAGCTGCCCATGAACACATCTGTGCCTGAGGGACCCCTGCTCCACTGCTCCTCAGCAGGCAGGACACACACCAAAAGTGGGGAAAATGGAAGGGCAAATGCTTGGGGAAGCAGGGATGTGATGGAGAGCTACTTAAGGGTTAGAGGCTGCAAAGACACTGAGGATTGTCGCTTCATTGCAAGTTCAGTGTGGACAGATCTTACATTAGAAAAAAAATTCTTCCTCAGATTCTGTAGGGCAAAAGTTTTGAAGTAAAAATTACAGGCTTTTTTTTGTTTAATTAAGCTACACATTCTTAATGAAGTAAAAGCTAGTGAAAATACAAGACTGTAAAAGTTTAGTAGCTCCATTTATATTTTATATAAATACAAAATATGATGCTTAGAAGCTTATGTTCACAGGTTTAGAAAGCGTTTTAAAATACTTTTATGGTTATTTTTCTTAATAGTACTTGATAGTTTGACCAGTTTGAGGTTAATACGCCTTTTTTGTTTGTGTGATTACTCAGCATTCAAATACAGCACATTAGTGATTGTGGCCTTATGCATTATGGATGAAGGCCCTTGATGGTAATACAGATCTTACCTTTGAGCCAGTCAGAGCCTTTATTTAGCTGTACAAAAGAAGGAAGTGAGAAAGGTGGGCTGTGTGTCACACAGGCGCATTTGAACTTCATTGATGCCCGAATGTGCATTTGTAATCCAAGGCAGAGCTCTAAAAGTGAGCTTGGGTTGGGATGTGCTGCTCGGGGATCAGTGTGGGGCATGCAGGGATCAGTATGGGGTTTGCAGGCATGAGTGTGGGGTTTGCAGAGATCAGTGTGGGGTTTACAGAGATCAGTGTGGGGTTTGCAGAGATCAGTGTGGGGTTTGCAGAGATCAGTGTGGGGTTTGCAGGGATGAGTGTGGGGTTTGTGGGGATCATACCCAGGGGGTTTGCAGGGATCAGTGTGAGGTTTACAGAGATCAATGTGGGGTTTGCAGGGATCAGTGTGGGGTTTGCAGGGATCAGTGTGGGGTTTGCAGGGATCAGTGTGGGGTTTGCAGGGATCAGTGTGGGGTTTGCAGGGATCAGTGTGGGGTTTGCAGGGATCAGATCCAGGGGTTTGCAGGGATCAGATCCAGGGGTTTGCAGGGATCAGATCCAGGGGTTTGCAGGGATCATACCCGGGGGTTTGCAGGGATCAGTGTGAGGTTTGCAGGGATCATACCCGGGGATTTGCAGGGATCATACCCAGGGCTGCAGGATGTCAGAGCTCTCTCTGGCAGTGCTGTGTTCAGGCTTCTTTCTTTCCCCACTGGCAGTTTACCTTCAGTGTTGCACAATGTGCTCTTCATCCCACATATGCCTCAACTACTTTTTCCAGATTTTCTTCGCCTTTTTTGCCCCATCTCAGTTGTTTCCAAGAATGCTTGCCTCTTTGGGGTTGTTCTTCCATACAGTACTCCTGTTCTAGCTTCCATTTTTTTCAGGGAGAGAGCAACTGGAAGAACATCTGGGAGCTGGGGGTGTTTAACCTGGACAAAAGGAGGCTCAGAGGGACCTCACCACTCTCTACAGCCACCTGAACGGAGGTTTTAGCCAGGTGGCGATCAGTCTATTCTCCCAGGTATCAAGTGACAGGACAAGAGGAAATTGCCTCAAGTTGTGCCAGGGAAGGTGTAGATTGGATATAAGGAAAAATGTATGGATGTGGCACTTGGGGACAGCTTTTTGTGGTGAAGACGGTGGTGCTGGGTTAACAGTTGGATCTTGAAAGTCTTTTCCAGCCTTAATGATTCTGTGAATTTATGAAGTCCACATTCATCACAGACTTTGAGAAGCCCGAGTGTTCTGCTCCATGCTAGGCAGCCTTGTTAGTGCCCTGGTGGGATTAGAAAGGAGAGGGGGGAAAGGTAGAAGTGGATAAATAACTTTTTGTGCTCTCTGACATGTGTGTTTGCTTTCCTTTACCCATCAGCATAAGGTTACCTACAGTGGGGTTGCTGTTTTTCATTTCTGCTGTGTGGCTGCATTTCTGTTTGACTGTTTTAAATAGTATGTTTGCATGGGGCTGAAAGAACCTTCTGTGTTATAAAAGATGAAAACTTCAGGTCTCTGTTTAGTCAGAAAATCGAGACTAACATGGCTGCTTGTGCTGCTGCTTCTCAGGCTGGTTGGAGCTACAAGGGAAAACAGCAATGGAAACTGGTTTTATTGCCTATCTTTCTGATTTTAGGTAAATGTTGTTGATTCTTTTTCATGGATAATTGTGTTTCTTCTTGGTAAGCAGTGCTGCTACCTTTTGTTTCTCAAGCTGAAAGTAGGACTGCAGGAGGGAGAGAAATTGATAATGAAGTGATTTAGCGTTTAATTTGGTGTTCTTTCTCCATGAACTGTACTTTGCTTTGTGTTCGGTTTTCTGCTGTACTGACTTCTGTCAAATTCTTGTCAGTTTTGTAGCCCTAATGCATATCTGGCTCCCTGCTTGGGCTTCTGAGCACAATAGCTGATTTGGTAAACTTGACATTCTTCCAGAGGGGATTAGTTGCTATGTAGGAATTGTTATGATTGTTCCACTGAAAGCACTTCTGAACAATTGTCTCCCTTGCTTGGAAATCTCTTATCTAATATTTGGGGTATTTTGTATGTTTTGTGGCATTCAGGAACTTGGGGGCTGTATGGAAGTCAGACAATTAACTTTTTGCTCTTTAAATAGGTCCTACTTAATGTACACTAGAAATAAAACCATACTCATAATGTTTGAGATGCCACTGGGTTTGTTCTTAAAGACATTTCTTAGTCAACCTATTGACTTCTTTTTAGAGTGTGGTTGTCAGGTTCTCTTGTATGACTTAAAATAAAGGTTCCTGTATGACTTAAAATAAAGGTTTTTTATTTAATTAAACTTAGTATCAGAATTTGGATTTTATTTCTTCTGAATTGTGTTGATTTAAAAAAATAATCTCAATTTGGAGTTGCAAGATTCTCAAAGGAGTGGTTCTGCAGCAGTATTTAGGTGTAATACTGTGTGACCAGTGCCTCTCTGTCTCACAGGGCAGCAGTTGCTGTTTGATTCTTCAGTCAAGTCTTACTTTTGTCTGATACCAGTCCATGTGTTTAGTTTTACTCAAGTTCCAAACAACTGTATCCTGGTGGGATATGGGGAAGTGTTCCATTGAGTTCTTTCATTTTATTATTTCTGAAACCTTTTCCTTTTTTCCTGTAGCTGTAAATTTTTCAAAATTATTGTTTCAAAGTAGTTTTTTTGTAGCTTCTTTAGTTATAAAAATAAGTTTATGAACATTGGGAAATGAAATATATTCTCTTTCCCTTTTTGTTGTCAAGCTACCTTTGTAATAATATGTCCATATTCTTTATAGTTTCAGTGTTGGCAGAGCTTCCAGTTAGATGATGAAATATGTTTCAGATCTGTTTTATTAACTGCTCTGGCTGTGGTAAATGCACATCAAAATCATCTGTTCCATTTCTGGTTTACATTGTTGTAGTCCTGTCACAATAAAACATGAGCTTTGAAAGGCACAGCAGTGGAAAAATCCTGTTCAAAACCTCTCTTAATCATAGATTTGAGTATGTGCACACTGGCAGACTTCTGTTTTGGGCAAGTGCATGTTACTGTGAGCTAATAGAGAAAGTCATATAAAATAGTGCTAAGCTATAAAAAACAATGTGAAAACTGTGTAGCAGAATTCTGGCCTTGTAATGATTTACAGCTGGAGGAGCAGAACTGAGTATGGAAAAAAAGATGAAATTCCGCTTCATGTGAGAGGGTTTTTAAAATTTATTTTTATTTATTTTTTCTCTTTCCTCCTCTGAGCTCTATCAGTCCAATACTGTTTGTAGGTTTGCTCGTCACAAACAGACCAGAAAACCCACGTGGGAGACAGAGGTGGGATTGACACTGCAGAGGAGGACTTTCAGCAGGGAAATACTTGGATACAGCGAGACAGTCAGCTCTTCAAAGAGCTTTAGATAAGTGCTCTGTGTGGTACAGGGAGTACAAAAATGAAGGAACAATTGAGCCTTCTGTGCATAGGGAGCTGGAGAGGATGAGGTGTGTGGAGCAGGGCTGGAGAGGCAGGAAGTGGATAAATGGAGACAGCAAGGGAGCATGAAGGCCAAGGACTTGAAATGAGAAGGGAGGGAGAAAGGAGAGAACATCACAAATACATGAGGCACTACAATGCCTAGGGAATGGCAGGAGATGAGGAAATAATTGGGAAGCAGCTAAGAGCATGGAAAATACCTCTGTTGTTTGAGCAGGCAGAAGTACAAAGAGAGACTGTGTTCCTTGGGATCCTCATCCCAAAGCTCTGAACTGCAGGAATGTTCAGCTTCTGGGCAGCTCTAGCAAGGAGGACCAGCCTGGCTCGGTGGGCTCTTCAGGGTGACCGTACTGGGCAAACAAGGCAGCTCCAGCTGGGATCCATCTCTTCTTGGTCTTGTGTCATTGTTCTCCCCTGTTCCCCCTCCTCCCTCCCATCGCCGTTCCCCCAGGTGTGAAATACTTATTTTCATGTGTATACACTTGGTGGAGATTTCCAGGAGGTGCCCAGTTAATGTAATTTCTTTTTCTATTTAACTACATTAAATAGAAGACCCAGGTGTTTGCATAGGTAGTTTGATTGATTTTGTCATTATTATTTTCACCCAATATGTGCTATTTCCAGTGTGTTAAAAGCAAATACTGCTTATCATGTGTCCTTTCTTCTTCCCTGGTATAAGCCAAGCATATTCACTGCACAGTAATGACAATATTTATCAGCTATTACATGAACTATTGTTATTTCTAATCTCTGAGTCCATTTCCAGTCCACAAAATGCTCTTAATTTGTACCCATAGCTGCTGTGCTGACTTAAGAGTCTCCTTTAAAAGTGTTCTTTCAGTTGCTTTTTATACTGCAAAACATATACTCTGGCTGTCCTGCAGGTGTTGTTTTCAATATCCCATTTTATTCTTAATATTAAATGTTATCCTTAATATTCAATATTATTTTTAATATTTTAAGGAGAGTAGGTGCTTCTCTGTAAGATTTAGTGCTTTTCCTTATTCTTAAATTTGTCTGGTTGTGTTAAGGTATTTATTCAACTAGTTTGATTAGAAATGAGACTTGCTTTCTGCAAACAAGGTAATTGGCCTCAGGAATCCCAGGCACTTGATTTTAATAAGCTGATGTGTACATCTGTTGGCTTCTGCTGCTAATAGTCTCAGTACAAAAATGGGATCTGTTCAGATATATACCTCAAATACATATGTGCTGTAAGCCCCACAGTTCCCAGCCTATTGCCAAGGCTCTTGGGCAATGCTTTGCAATGTCTCACAGCAATGTGAGTCTAAGCAAGGAGCTAAAATGTGAAAGGTAAATGCTGGAATGGAAGCTGAGCTCCACAATTCAAGTGTCCAAAGTCAACATTACAGTTTAATATTCTCCCAAAGCACAGCTGAAAGCAAAATCTGAAACAATTTAATGAAAAGTTTGAAGTCACTGCACTTGGCAGGTATTGGTCTTCTCAACAGCACCAGCAAGGCTATGGAAAATGCTTGGGTTCTGGTTTTGGCAGGCAAAGAGTGACCACATAAAATGTTTGAAGTGTAGCGTATTGTAGTGTAAGAATGAAGAGCCTGTGTTTATTACTAAGAGTTCTTAAAATCTTTGTGTGTTTCACTTCGGTTTGCTATCTTCATTGGTTTTCTTGGTCTGCACAACTCTCTGCTGTGGAACAAATTCATCTCTGAAATTGGAACTGGGAGTCAAGGTGGAAGGAGGAACTGACAGAAGAATTAGTGAAGTTTTGCTTTGAAATTTGTTCTCTCATCTTTTCTTTCTTCTTTCTTCTTGTTTCTCTTAAGATAGAAGACTAATGGGGTAAAAATGTGAACACTTTTCCTCCTCTTTTTTACATCTAAAGCTTCTGATTAAAATACCAGAAAACAGAATAGAGGCATGTGTTACTACAAGTGCAGTCTGGTAAGGCTCATAAATTAACTGATGCTTTCACATCAAGGCGTGGTAAAGGACACTGTCATTGCAACTCTGGCCTTACATTTAGATATGCTTCAACTTTCATCTACATGACAGGAGACTTTGTGGTGGTATTTCTGTTAGTTTCTCTTCTGTGTGTGTTTGCTGCATTTCTTTGTGTTTCACATTTTTTGGGTGGTCTCAGTTTCCTTTGAAGAAATAAATTTTGTGTGCTTTTTTTTTTCTAGAGAAGCCAAACTGTTTAGGGCTGACAAGGCAGCAATGTAAGGGCAGAGATTAGTGAGGAAAATGATGAATAATCCAGTCCTTCAGTCCTTCAATCTTGACTGTTTTGTTTTCCCAATGGTTCGTACGACCCTCATCATAACTGTGCAGTGTCTTTAGCTGATGTCCTTCAATGTCAGTTTTCAAGTTAAAATTATGAGAGACAGCTGGACCTATTGTGGCCCTTTTTCTGTGATTCATGCTTGGAGACTGATAGAAAAAGCAGCTTCAGGAAGAGTGCAAAAGCGAGAGCTGTATTGCATCCAGGTCTGCTTCTGAAGTCTTAGCCAAGTGTTGACTTGCTAAAGAGCTCTTCTATGCTGTACAAATCAGGAAAAATCCACAACAAAGCTGTTGTATACTATCGAGAGACATCCTTTCATGAAAACTCTAGTTTCTGTGCATAATTACTTAAAAGTAATGATAAAATTTATAACCTATATGTCCCTAAACTCTCCTGAAGGTGTATGGTGTGTGTTTTGTGTCTTTCAGTGCATTTAATCCCAGTAAACCCTGTCAGGGAAGATGGGTTGAATCCTAAGAGCCGGAAGAGAATAATGCCCGATTTGCTGACGGAGCCTCCTGCCATAGACCCCATTTACGAAGCCCACGTTTACTGCAACATTCCCAGCATTGCTGAGCGCAGCATGGAAGGTAAGCTTTGGGAGGGCAGACCTCAGGTTTGGCTTGTTTCTGTGTGCTGTCATTGGAAATGCTGAATCTGTGCACTGTCACTTCATTGCTGCTTGGAGAAGGTGCAGCAAATGCCAGCTGCTTGCTGAATTACATTAAATAATTCAAAATGTGCTGCTGCTCTTCCCTTCCCTTTGCATCCTCACCATTGTCTTGATTTTTGGCAATGGCTGTCTCTAGCCAGTGGTCAGCTATAGGTCTAAAACTGAAATAGTTGGAAGAGGTATAGATATTCAATATTTGAATTGTAATTCTTGTTACTAGTCAGCTGCATTTCAAGCAGTTGACTTGGAATTCTGGAAGAAAACCCCACAGAAGTAATTAATTTTGGAATTCCAAGCCATTAGACATGGTCAGCTAGAAGGCATATTTGCATTCTTTACCCCACAGCGGCTGCTGCGAGTCTGAATGAAGTCCTTCATCAGCATGTCCTAGTAATGCTTATCAGATAAATTACAAGCTAGTATATCAAAAAGATCCAGATTAGACATGCTGCAAAATCCATCATTGTGATGGGGACTGGAAGAGAGGCATTATAAAAGTGGAATAACCTTATTGTGTTGACAGAGTTCAGTGCTTGAATAATGTTTTGTGTGGTTGGTGGAATCCAGATGTACTGTGGAGATGTGCTGAGAGCCTCAGTCTTGTATAACTTGTCTTGCCATCTGAAGCGAAATCTTTCTTGGGTTGATAAATTGTAATTTCTTAGGGCTGTTTTCTTCTGTTGCAATACCAAAGCTATCAAGCTAATTATACCTGGTTTTTTAATTAAAGAACGTGTGTGCAGGTAACCATTTTTTCCTCTCTCTCTTGGTTTTTTAATTTTAATTTTTATTTTAATTTTTATTTTCCCTTCGCTTTAGGTCATGCTCCTCATTATTTTAAGCTGGTGTCAGTCCAAGTGCTGATTCGACACGGTGATAGGTATCCTCTATATGCCATTCCCAAGACAAAGAGACCTGATATCGACTGCATGTTGGTGCCCAGCAGGTAAAATTCTGGGGGTTTGTCTTTACTAAGCTCTATTTTTTGGCTTGAGAATCACTTTTTTCATCTTCAGGAAGCAATTTTCGCAGCCTTAAGTACACTGTGACTTCTGACCATTGTGTATTGCCATGATTTAAAAAAAACAACCCCTGTATCAGTGGTGCACAGTATTTTCTTTGAAACAAGAACTATTACATGTTACCAGTTCAGACCAGAGTAAGTTCTTCATATTTCTTTAAAAAGCAAAAGCCATTTAGTTGGATATTTAGGTTGCCATTCCTCTTAGATACGTTTCTGCATTTTCAGAATGTAAGTGCATTGTTTGAGATGGTCTCTTCCATTTCAGTTCAACATGCTTCCCTTCTTCTGAATACAAAAAGCTCTCAGGCAGTTCAGCGCTACCATAAGAAAATGGATATTTGTATTTTATGTTGTTATTTTTTCTTTTACTCTTTAGAAATATAGGCTATTGGGTTTTTCTCTTAAATGGATGATTTGTGTCAAAATTCAGGAAAAAATGGGAGTTTTATATTTAACTATTAAAATACAAATTAACAGAAAGTGCTACTGTTTGCTACTTGAAAACTATTCTTTTCCTGTAGTTACCACTTACTGTTTAGCACTGTCACATGTAAATTATTCGTGTCTAACTGCCAATAAAGCATCATTTTCCTCTCTGTTTCTGTCTAACACCATGTCTTTGTAGGTTGCTGATATCTGTTTTCACACCTGAATCACTTTGAGCTGTAGATATGATCAGAATTACTTCTTTCTTCTGTGGCAGAACCTTTCTTTTTTGTTTAGATTTTACTCACTGGTACAGGTGAATTATAGTGTACAACAGTAGAAAAAACCACTGATGATGTAATTGCCCAACCTTTGCCATGGCTTGTTTGATTACATGTAAGTACTTTTAAGTAGGATGATGATGATGATGATTTTTACAACAGAAGACTTATCAGTGAATGTACTGAAAATGTACAATTAAAAGAAAAATACCAAGATATGTTAGGCAAACCTCTGGGCAAATCTCCCCCTTGATGCTGCTGCCCCTCAGCAGTGTCATGTGGAGATTTCAGAGACTGAGGGCTGTGTGTTGTGTTCCTGCATACATTGCTCAGGAAAAGTGCCACAGTAGGTACACGCAGCAGTGTGCATGGACCATAAATACCTTATTCCAGAATAGCATGGATTCACCTCTGCTTTGAATTCCACGCCAGAAGAGCAAGGACAGTATTTATTTATTCACAAATGGCTTCACTCTGCCATGCTGGAAGTGTGAATGCTACACTGAAAGTGCCTTTCACCTCAGTGCCTGGGAAGATCATGGAGCAGATCTCCACGGAAGGAATTTTTCAGGCAAGACAAGGGGGTGATCCAAGACAGCCACACAGCTTTACTCGGGGCAAATATCCTGACCAGTCTGGTGGCCTTTGTGATGGTGGACACAGGAAGATTGACCAGTGTCCTCTGCCTGGAGTTCTATGAGGCTTTCAGTGTGGCCCCCCATGGCATCCTTAGCTCCAAGCTGGAGAGATGTGGGTTTGAAGGCTGGGCTGTTCAGTGGATAGGGAGTTGGCCGGGTGGATGCAGAGGTGATCAGGAGCTCTGTGTCCAGGTGAAGGCCAGGGATGAGCGGTGTCCCTCAGGGCTCTGGGACCAGTGCTCTTTAATGCTTCCATTACTAACATCGACAGTGGAACTGAGTGCACCCTTGGCAAGTTTGAAGTGACAAGAGATTTGTGCCAGCTTGAGAAGCAGGTCCGTGAGAAACTCAAGAGGGTCAATAAGTTCAAGTGCACGGTGCTGCACCTGGGTCAGGGCAATCCCAGATGTGAGTTCAGACTGGGAGAAGTCCCTGAGAACAGCCCTGCAGAGGACTTGGGCATTCTGCTGGATGAAAAACTGGACATGTGTGTGCTGGCAGCTGAGAAGGCCAGACATTGGCCGCTACTTTTCTCTATCCACACTTCAGCTTCCACCAAAATGCCTATTCTGTCAAGAAGTGTCATTCAGTGGTCTGATCCGACATCCTCTCAGAGAAGCTGGATTTCCTTGAGCGATACCGAACCTCAGAAACGTTCTGTGCTCAACACAAACTGAGCAGCTTCCTGAAATGAGATGTGCATTCCTGAGATTGCAGGGAGGAGACCAAACTCCAGCTATCTCTGCCATAGAGTTGAGAGGGCAATTAATTGTTCTAACAAGATGGAAAATGAATCGTTTGCTAATAGCGATGATAAGATTTTTAATGACGTGCCTATAAGGGGTGAGATTATTTTCCGCATGAAATACTAAGCAGAGAAATATGATCCAGATTTCTCTTGGAGTTCCTAAAGGCTCTGATCTTTTGATCTTCTTAATATCTGTCATGTTAGAATGTATGTGAGAAAGCTTTATTGAAAAGATGTTAACTGCAAGTGACAGCGTTGGATGCGTAGCTGTGTTTCTCAATATTAGTGTGCCACATGAGACCTCAGTTTTGGATTTGACAGAGAAGCTTTTATAGCTGTTTCCACTTCAGTTTCAGGCAAGGAGTACAACATGAAGGCCCTGGAGTCAGAAAAACTGTCCATAAAAGGCAAGGAAGTGGTGTGGCTGTGACACAGACTGACCAAGTGGAGCAGTTAGGAGGGCACCGTGAGGCTCTGAGGGGGTCAGAGGGGAAGATACCCATGGCTGTCTCTGATTCATGAAGCATTAGAGCATCAGTGTGTAAATGACACATCCCTTACCAGCCACAGCCACTGACAGACCCTGTCTCCTCAAGAACAGAATTTATGTAAAATAGCACCTCCTCTTCTAATTTAGGGCAGCAGAAAGATTAAAGGAGTTGGCTCTGTGCCATTCCATCCAGATGTGTTAAGGCTGACCTTACTGAATAAAGCTAGAATTTGGCCATTGTTTTGAATGGAACGTTCATTACTTCAGCATCACGAAGCTATTTGCTGTGTTTGGCTGTCAGGGTTGTATTCCTTTGTGATGTAAATTTGGGGCTTGACTGTAAATGTATTTATTTGGGGAGTGTGACGGGGTCTGTAATCCCAGCCTTTGAACTGAGGGTTTCTTGCTGCTGTGCAGTGCCGTTGAGATGTCTGATGGAAAGCTTGGCTTGTTCAAGCTTCCTGCACTTACAACATCAGATAAGCAAGCTGCTCATGTGCAGGCTGCTCTTTATTTGACTTGGCATTCAGCTGATGGAATTCATTAATTAAGCAGATTATGCCACAGCCCCATGGACTCCTAATGGATATGCAAAATAGCCTTGAGGTCACGCTTTGGTTTTGTGAATTACGGATTCTGACATATAAGTGTGGAATGAATATGAGCAAATGGATTAAATGCTTTGGAGATTTCTTCCATCTAAAACTTCAATTAATATTAGTATTATCATTTTTATTGTTTCGGATGCAAATTTCCAAAGGGAACTGAATAACACGTACTTTTTTTCCCCAGGAAAATGACTTGAATGATGTTATGAAAATCCTTCCATTGTAGTGTTTGCTTGGGGGAGAAATAAATTAATCCCACACATTTTTTTTTCCTTATGTAGCTCACATTTATAGTGTCGAAAGTAAAAAAAAATATGCAGTGTTTCTTCACTGAGTTTGTTTGTGAGAGAGGGAAGAAATGTGTTTTGGAAGATGATTTCAGAAGACTGCTATCATTTGATAGTAAGCTGGGTTAATTAGCATATACTTGAAGACATTTTGAGAGGTGTTGATGTTAATCATAAGAAGCTTAGTAACAAATACGGAAATTTTAGGTTCAATATGCACATGTTTTGAAACTGCCACAAAAATGAGCTGGGAGGTGGGAGATGAGACAAGTATCATACTGTGAGCTAAGGGAGTTGTGGATCTGACTTGGAGTGAGGTCAAAAGTAGGATCCAGACCAGAATCAGGTGAAGAAAGGTCTCCTGAGGCCTCTGCTGACTTTAAAGACTCAGAGAACAGTGAGGTACATAGAATTACAGAGCCATGGGATGGTTGGGCTGGCAGGGACCTCACACATGTTCTGACTCCGAGCCCCTACCAGGGAAGCACTGTTATAAAACTGCGGAGTTTGTTATAAAAATGCAAAAGCTGTGTGACCTTTATGAATAGATAATCCCCAACAGTACTACCACTGCCTTAAGATCTCTTTGTAGATCACACTGATCTATTGTTGGGTTTAGTGGCTCTTTCCATTCATTTGCCTTCTAATAAGGAGAAAGTGTAGCCCTTTGATTTCACACTATTTTTGCCTACTTGAACTTCAGAGAAAACACATGTGATTTTTGCTTGAAGTTATGAAATTATTTTTTTGCCTTTTAAGTAAAGGGAAAGGGACTTACTCTTGGTACAGTTTGCAGGCAGATCCTTGTGTTGCATGCTTACAGAAAGTCATGTTCATGCGTCTGAAACCTGGTGTGGTCACATTTATTTGCTGAGTGATGCACTGAGGAGGGGTCTGCAACTCCTTATGGGAAGCCTGCTCCCCTCAGCTTTTGCCATGCATTTCTGTATCAACTCCTCAAGGCAAAAGGAAATTTTATTGAGGGATGTCAGCTCCATTCCTGGCAGAAATACATATTATAGTTGAAATAGTTGTGCAATATTTCTTTCCATGAGCACTGTTTACAGTGTAGCAATAAAGAGGTGATATTTCAGTATTAAAGCATTTTAAGATCTTTGCAAATAAGATATTTAAGTGTCGATTAAGGGTTTAAATGTTGGTCCATTTTAATTCTAGTGTATGAAAACCAGAGCATTAAATCTGGATTCTATTATCCCAGTGTTTAGTTTGTAAATTACAAAAAGATTGGCTGAATTAATTATTTGAGGGGAAAGAAACATCCTCTGTTTTGTTACAGATAAAATGTATTCTATTTTACACAAATAAAATCATTAAAAGGCAAATTAACAGATTTTAAGTAAGGGCAACAAACATTAAAATTAGGAAGTGTGGCTATTGTTAGTGGGTTTAAGTGAAAAGCTGTTCCATTTTCTGACAAAATTTGAAATATTTTTTGTACTAATACCTTTGGCAAATGTGGTGGCTTGCCATTGTAATGCCAGGAAAACTACAAAAGGATATCTCTTTCGCCCGTTTGTATTTTCTGATTACTTTTATGGAAATAAAATTTTAAGGATAATTCAATCTTTTCAACTATACAACTGAGCAATTTCCTTTGCTTCCTGCTCCGGCAGCCCCAGCAGCCTCAGCCGTGTTGCCTGGATACTCCAGCTCCTGCAGCATCTGTAAATTGGCCAATTCAACAGGAGGATTCATATTCTAAATAAAAACCAAGTCTTGGGGCAGGAGGGGGAATGCTTTGTCAGCTGGGAGCCTGAGTGCTGCTGGAAATCCTGCTGCTGAGAAAAATGGCTGTTTATTTGCCCAGTTGTACAGGGATATATATATATTGAACAAGAAGCAAGCTTTGAATTTCTATTCAGAAAGTGTCTAACAGTCATATTTCATAATGCACTTCTGCAGACATGTGCTGATCTTGTGCTCACTTTAAATACACTGTAATCCAAAGTTAAGTAACTTGAATCTCCATATCTGTATTATTAATACATTGGAATATAAATTCATCAATTATCAGCCCTTTTGCAATTTTATCTTGCCTGCTATTTTTTCAGAAAAATAGTTTTAAAAATCCTTTATTTTTTACAGATAAATACCTTTCTTTCTTTTTTCCTTTTTTTCTTCCCACAAGTGATTGCTGGCAGTTTTATCAGCACAGGTTTGATTCCATTAGAATTCTTCAGGCTTTTGTAAGCAAAGCAGCAGCAGAAGCAGAATGGATAATGCAGTTCTTTTAGTTTTCTTTCACGTGTATTTGCTGAACTTGTTAATTAAGTGAACAGAGTTTAAGGAAAATTTGGATTGTCAGTTTATTCATGTGTGCAGTTCTGTAAAGTGCAAAATTTAGAAAATTGGTGGTTCGGCCTGCTACCTTTGTAATAAGCTTAAAAAGCCATTTGCTAATGGGTGTAATTTCATTTTCTCAACTTAATTCTTCCATTTTTAGATTTCACTGCTGGGCTGTGAAAATAGTGCAATGTACAAAATGTTCTGTTGGAAGTTTTCTTCTGGAGGTGGAGTGAGCTCCTAATGCACAAAGGAAGCCTCCACTGCTTGAGAAGGGAACAAAGCCTGGTTTATGTATTTCCGCTTTGCCAATATGAATCTTCATTTGCCCTGTTAAAATTACAATATTACAGAAGAAGCTGTGGATTTAGAATATCATAAATATCATTTAGAATATCATAAATTGGCTGGGTTTTTTTCCTTCAATTTGAAGTAAAAAGGAAAAATATGTCTGATTTTTAATCTCATTATACTTTTTTTCTCATTTTGCATTTTGTTTTCTTGCTGGCAGTTGTAGCATAATTGTAATATTCTCCCGCCAGGATTTTTTTCCCCTGAAGGTAAATGAAATACTGGAAAATTCAAGTTTTATGAAATTATATGAGCTTCCTTTCTGTTGACAGACACTGATTCTTATGAGCCCTCCTGTCTCTGAATGCTGTGAACATAGCTGCCAGAGGTCCTCTCATATATGAGAGCTCCTCAGTTGGCTCTTCTGTGCAAGCGTGGATGTCTTTGTCCCAGTAAAGTTTGATTCCAGACACTCATTCCTACTTTAGTGGTGTTACTGCTCCCTCTGCTGGGTCCTGCAACTCGGGTTTCTTTTTAAGACCTGAGGTTTTTATATCAAAAATAGTTTAGCATTCTAAGCAATGTAAATATGAGCCGTAAATGCAAATCCCAGACTTCTGTATAAAATCGCTAATAAAATTTATTTTATGTATTTTAATTTTTTTTTTTTTTGTGCAACATGAAAATATAGTAACTGTATTCAAGCTGAATGTCCTTTTAAGACAAGAACCATCTGGGGCAGAGTTGGATTGTCTAACAGTTTCTGATGTAGTTCTGCACAAAATTAGACCTGACTGTGTGACATTTGGTAACTGTTGAGATTTAGCAAAGAAATCCCCACTCACGGGATGCATTTCTGCTGGAGGAACACGATCATAGATTTATTTTTCAAAGGTCCAGATCCCTTTAGGTTACATTGTTTGTGGGCCTTTTTGTGTGTAGTTTTCTGCACAGCAGTACCACAATGAGCTGAGTCTGTAGTGTACTTGGAATTTTCAGTGCAGTTTGGGAGATATAAGCATTCTCCCAGTGCCTTGAAGTCTGTTTCAGTGAGTTAACTCAGACATCTTTGTGAATATCTCTTTTCCAGCTGCATTCATCCCTTGCATAGTGGGGATGTCTTACCTGTGTACATGTCCAGCAGGGTTTGCCTCTTTGTTCCTGGATAAAAGTTCAGTACCCAAAACAATGATTCCAGTTTTAATAGGGCCACTGGGAGCTACTTTCCAGTACCATGGAAAACTTCGAGACTACCTGTGCTATTTGCTTGGAAGGCTGAAGAAAGTAGAAATAAAAGCTGAGATTGTAATCAGCATTGTACATTACAGAATCTGAGAATTCTTTCAAGATCATCTACTTAAAATATTCGTTATTTGAACCCCTTTAGATAGTTACTGCCTTCGGCTGTGCTGTCAAAGAGCATTGGTACTTGAGAAACTGAAGAAAGGTTCTGGGGTTTTTTTTAAGACTTCTTAAATCTCTCTTCTTTTTAATTTTAATTCTTAATGGTATTAATGACTGAATTCAAAGCAACGCCCAGAAACTGTTCTAAATTACTTACTGAAAGGTATCATAATTTTAATGTGACAAGACATCTGTTTCCCTATAGTTCTTTGGTAGATAGTAAGTAAATTTTTTTTCCATACTTGCAAAAGTCCTGAGTAAGAGCAGATGTTGTCTCAGTGGGAAATAACCTCACACCATGAAATTTCTGAGCTGACATACTTGGAATACGTGACTCTCTCGAGCTGCTTTCCCATACGCTTTTGCAAGTTTTCACATTTTGGTTTTTTACCTCTCTAGGAAACCTTCTCATCCTCAGCTTGAAGCCTTCATTAAGCACATGTCCAAAGGCTCTGCAGCCCAAATGGATGGTTCCCTGAGCAGCCTGCCTCACTTCCCCAGCCACTCCCTGTGTGAAATGGGAGAGCTGACGCAGACAGGTGAGTTCCCACAGCAGCTCTGCCTCGTCCTCTGCTCTGTTAAACACAGTCTGCTTGAAAAGGCATCTTCTGTTTTTCTTTACATTGAAGTGAAGGCTTTTTTATGGAAGCTTATCACGTTGGTCACATCCTAGGCAATGCTGGGATATAGATGAAGTATTAGGGTCTCTCTCTACTGTAAAAGGGACAGCAGTTGTAGAAACCATGCTTTATCTTAGTCATGTGAGACCCATTCAAGTCTGTGTCTTAGCCCAAGGAACAAATACTAATCCACTAAAGTTTTAAAGAAATCTTATGGAACCAACTTCTTTTCTATACTTCAGGTTAGTTTCTAGAATCTGAGAGATACTGAAGAATAGCAGGTTTCTCATGTTTCAGACAGTTTTCCTAATAGCCAATCATAGATGTAGTTCAGTTTTGTAAGTTTACCAAATTCTCCATTTATCAGTAAGACTGCTAGCTGGTTTTTAATTTTTTTTTTTAAATTACAAAGATTCTAATCATATGTTGTAATTTCTTTCAAAATTCAGGGGTTGTACAACATTTGCGAAATGGACAACTGCTCCGAGAAATCTACATCAACAAACACAAGCTGCTCCCTGGTGACTGGACAGCCAAGCAGCTCCACCTGGAGACCACGGGGAAAAGCCGAACCCTGCAGAGCGCCTTGGCGCTGCTCTACACCTTTCTGCCAGATTTTGACTGGAAGAAAATTAACATGAGGCACCAGTGGAGCACCATTTTCTGCTCGGGAAGCTGCGACTGCCCCATGAGAAACCACTACCTGGAGGAGGAGCAGCGCAGGCAGTACAGCTTACGGGTGAAAAACAACGACTTGGAGAAAATATACGTGGATATGGCCAAGATTGTGGGCATTCCCACCAGGCAGCTGAGAGCTTCTAACCCCATAGATTCCCTGTTGTGCTATTTCTGCCACAATGTCTCCTTTCCGTGTACCAAAACTGGCTGCATTGGTATGGACCACTTTAAAGTAATCAAGAGACACCAGCTGGAGGATGAGAGAGAGAGACAGGAAAAGAAACTTTACTTCTTGTATGCACTGCTGGCTACTCATCCTCTTCTCAACCAGACTGCCAATCGGCTGCAGCGCATTGCAGAAGGCAAGAAGGAAGAAGTGTTTGTCCTCTACTCTGCACATGATGTCACCTTGTCACCTGTTCTCAGTGCCTTGGGCATTACAGAGGCCAGATTTCCTAGATTTGCTGCCAGATTAGTTTTTGAGCTGTGGCAGGATGGGAAGAGGCCCAAAGAACACTTTATCCGCATCCTGTACAACGGTGCCGATGTTACATTCCAGACCTCGTTTTGCAAGGATCACTACAAACGTTCCAGCAAGCCGATGTGCCCACTAGAGAAATTTGTCAACTTTGTCAAGAGGGATATGTTCCTGATTTTTAACAGTACAAGCTACTATGATGCATGTCGTAGGAGAGCACTGTAGAGAAGGGAAGTGGAAAATGTGTCAGATCTGTTTTCTGGTGGAGGCGCAGTTCAGTTTTGTTATTTCCTGTACGTGTAAGTACAGGAGGGTATTGCTTGAAACATTCTTCAAATAGTTTTATTTTCATTCAGGCTGCAGAGGGCCTTCAGTAGAAGAACAGATGCCAAGGGTTATGTGTATGTGTGTGCTCACAAATGCTGTTAATTGTTGTGATAAATCATGTGGGCGAATGTAACCTGGCCCTTGCTTGATAGAGTGAGACAGCATAGACTTTGTGTTTCTCTATTCCAGAGCAATACTTGGGTATCATAAGTTTAAAGCCAAAACTACTTTTGTTTTCATCGCCGTCTCACAGTCATTTTACGCAGTTCATGTCAGGGTCACTATGAATTCCAGGTGTCTGCATGAAGGCATTTGTAAGGAATTTTTGAATTTTCTTACTCAGAGGAAGCCTTCTAACATTGTGGGGCAGGTCTTTGAAGCAAAGTGTGCCTGTGTGTGTGTGTGAACACTTCCCTGAGCATGTACAGATGAGCGAGTGCCTTTTGGACCTCACAGAGCTAGAACCCCTTGGCTGTGGTTGCCAGTGCCAGAGAAGGGTGTACTGGAAAATGGATACAAAACTCTACTCTTTGATCGCACTTTCAGCACTTTGAATAGTTCAAACACAGTCTAGAAATACAGAAAGGTCTTGTGACGTTAAAATAGATAGTAAACACTAACAGCACCACTAAACCTGAGTGGGAAATTAGGGTTAGAAATCAGTTTTGTGGTGAAGTGTTGGGCTCTTTCCCACTGTGAACATGTTCAAGCTGTTGTGCTATGGAACGAATCAGTGTTTTAGGAATTTGCTATGGTGACTGCTTGAGACAGCTTGACTAAATACTGAAAAAATTTTGTAGTTGTGTTAGTATTTTTATGGACTAGGAAGCTCTTCTTTTGTAAGACCAGACTTGTACATATTGTACTGTGTGTATTTATAACACAGTAGATATTTCTTACTTGTTTAGTTTGTAAAGACTTGTGAAGGTCACTTTTTAGACTTTTTTTCTCTTGATCAGGATGTTTAGACTTAAGAATAAACTGTCTTTTATGGGTAATTTGAACAATGAGTAGCTATGAAAACTTGTACTTCAGACTGCTTTCATCTCTGTAGGACTAGGAAATTGAGAACCAATTTTTAATAGAATTCATAGAAATTTTATAATGGTGGAGGTTTTTTAACCTCTAGAAATAAATTAGTCTGTGACTTGTGATTCAATGGTGCTAGTTTGTCAAAGAAAACATAACTCAGCATAAGTTCTCTGACTGTTGGCATCCCACTCTCTCTGTTTTCAATGCTGCATTTGAACATGTTTCTTTAAATAAAATTCTGGGGTCTCTTTGTATATTTGTGTGTTGTGTTCGTTGTGACTTCCTTGCTGTTTGCAGGAACAAGGTGGGTATTGTTAAGCTGCTTGTTGCATTTGTAATTTCTGCACTTCATCTGCCCTGGGCCCCACTCTGTGCAGCAGCAAGGAGACATGAACACTGAACTAGAAATCCTGATGGAATATTTGGGGCTTTTGTACCACATTGGGTATCTTTCTGCATAAGGCGCCGGTTCTCCTTGTCATCATCCCTGTTTTGTGTGCTGGAGGGCAAACAAGAAGAGAATCTGAAAGGTGAGCTCACTGTAGAAATTAGGTGAACAGGACCATTTGCCCAATATGTGTAGAAAAGGTAGAGACCCCATAACTTTTCCTTTATGTTGAGGTGGAACCTCCTGTGCTTGTTTGTGTCCCCACTGCTTCTCCTGTCACTGGGCAGCGCTGTAAGGATCTCTTATTTATAGCTCCCTTCAGGGATTCATACACATCAGTGAGGTTCCCGTGAGCCTTCTCTGGGCTGAGCAGACCGAGCTCTGCCCTCCTGTCAGGTGCTGCAGTCCCTTGCTCCTCTTGGCTGTCAGTGGGGACTCTCCAGTAGCTCCATCTCTCTTGTCCTGGTGTGATAAAGAGCACTGATAGCTGTTTCAGCCAAAATAGCCTCCACTGTGCTCAGAGCAAGAAATCTGGATTGAGGAATTTAAGGAAATCTGGAACTTAAATTTTCAGTTACAGCTTCAGGTTGTCAGCACCTGCTCACCCCTGTGTGTTTGAGGGTCACTGGGTGGACACAACCAAGTCGCTAATGTAAAAATAATTAAAAAAGCAAAGGGCAAAAGGTGATTGTTTTTCTGTGTATGCATGGTTCAAGATACACTGACCTCTTCTAAGCTACACATGCAGCGGATCTGCAGCAGTGAAAGATTTGATCCATGTCCAGTGCCACCAGAACTGCTAAAGGAAAGAGCTGCAGGGCTGAGATGATTCTCACAAACCTTGGACGTGGCTGTGGAGGTAAAGTGAAAAGCAAACTGCATTATTGAAGCCGATTAATCATTACCTTTTGAGGTTTGACCTAATTTATGATTCAATTTGCAGTTTCAAGTGGATTTATATTTGGATTAAGGTAACAGATGTAACCACCTGAACAATGAGAAGGGGAATCGGTGGGAATTTATTTATCGTGGAATTGATGAATAGCCGTTCTGTAAGGGTGCATTACCGACCAGGAAACATTGACTTGTGCAGTGGCACAGTTTAATCAAGTGATGGAGCAGGACTCAAAGCTGCTGCTCTAAGGAATGCTGCTGAGATCTCGCTGTTGGTTCGGAACCGATGTCGGAGTGGGGCTGTGTTGCTGTGTGCTAAACACGGCATGCAGAAACTGATGCGTAAACACAATGAGCGCTGGCAGTGTGAGTGAAATGTGCGCGGCGCTTCCTCCCCGAACCCAGCGCATCTTCCAGCGCGGTGCTGCTGCTCCCTCTCCCCGCCCGCTCCTCGCTCCCGTTTGTTCCATTTCCGACCCGTGTAACAGCTTCAGTTCCGAGCGCTCCTTGCGCACGGGGAGTGCCAAGGGGCTTGGCCTGAGCTGCCGTGTTTTATTTTTGTATAAAAAAGGGAGAGAAGGCACCGGCGGGCGGAATGGCCGCGCCCGAGCGCAGCGGGACAGCAGCCGGGGAACAGCGCGGCGGCGCTGCGGCGCCCTCGCGTGGCGGCGCGCGGTGCTGCAGCTCGGGAGCGGCGCCGCGAGAGGCTCGGGGAAGAGGAGTCAAAATCAGGTAAACGAAAGAGCTTCTTCCCCGCGGTTTGACCGAGGAGCTGTCTGGGTGAGATGCTCAGAGCCTTGTGGGGTGAAGGAGGGATAGCGGTGACAGCTGGGATGGGTATTTTGAAGTGAGTCATTCATGAACACAGGTGTATTCTGCAGGTTGCTACATCTTTGCTATCCTGTGTTCTAAACCCAGTCCTGCACTTTTCAGCAGAGCTGTTTTTGAAATTAGTAAAGCCTATTCTATATGGAAGTACAAAACAGAGTATTTTTTCCCCATCGGTTTTCTGGTTTGGCCTTGCGGTTTTGTTTCTTCCCCCTTTTTCACATGAATGTGAGTACTGTGTCCTTACTCAAGCAGTTGAGATGTGACAGAGTCTGAACTTTGTAAAGTTCGTTCAAACTGAAATCAAATACCATTAAGCCCTTTGTTTCCAAATGTCCTGGAGAGCCATTTTCAAAAGCGATTTAGAATTACACTTAAGCTAATCCTTTGGGATCCCCTGACAAAAATCATCATTAAGTTTTTCTTCTGCTGAAAGTTAAAAGGTCGGGTGAAAGTGATGGCATTTGGAATGTAAAGCAGTCCAGATCTCATTCTAAAAACAGTCTTAATGGTAGGGTAAAAAAAAAATAATTATCTGTTTGCCAGTCTTTGAGGTGCCATTGTAAAATGGTCATTGGAGGTTGGCGGGGGGGGGGAGTTTGAGATGAAGTTGTTGCTCTAGGTCCTTGCAAAACAGGATAAAAAGTCTGCCTGCCCCCAAAAGTGGTAACAGAGATGGAATCAAGCCTGGTTCCTGATGAATCAATACTGACCCACTGGTTGCTAATTTAATTTTCCATTTTGTGCTGGCCACATACTTAATGTTCCTCTATAACAATGCCAGTTATAACAGGTTTTTGACCAATTCAGTGCCTTTTTCGTTTTAAAAAACCCCTCAACAACCAAAGCTTTATAAGTAACAGGCTGCAGTGCTTTTCTGCTACACTCATACATGCATAACTCAGGCTTATCTTGAAGGATGATTAATAGCTACTGTCATTTTTAGCTGTCAAGTGGACAACAATAATGGCTTGAGTCCTATCTCAAGCACCAGAGAGGTGTCTTTTTGCTTAAACCTCTTCCAAAGGGGATTAAATGATGTCCATGACTATGTAATAGGACTGGTGTAAGATGACATTTGTCAGCAATTAGTGTGCTCTCAGCTGTGTTCCCAACCCTTTAGATGTGAACCCAGAGTTAAGCAGGTTTAGGGAAAGTTTTACCTGTTAATATTTAACTTGAGTCTGCGATGTGGTAATTGGGGTTTCGGTAGGAAAGAGCATTGAAATGCATCATCTTGCTGAAGAGGGATAAAAATACTTTTGCTTTTAATAGGGGCCTTGAAGCAGCAGAGCGGCTCTGAAGTGGTGTTTATATGGAGGAAGGCAGCAGCCTAAACACAGATAGACAGGGACTCATTAGCTGTGAGGGCTTGTGCATCTGGGCTGCTTCTGGCAGTGCTTGTTCTGATTGGCACGGAATGGAAGGTAATTGTCACAGCAGGATCCACATGTCCTGGTATCCATGTGAAACCCGGGATGTGATTGAATCTCACCTTCTCACAAAGGACTGCCTGCCTGCCAGCCTTAATTTTTGTAAAGCACTTCGTTGGGATGCAAACCTTCCCTTTATCTGCTTGACCCGGAGGAAAACCTCCTGCAAATCCTGGAAGCTGGGAAGACAGCGTTTGTGTGTCCTGCACAGCTCCTTGGTGGGCAGCTGGGGCTGGCCCTGCCCCTTCCCTGCTGCCCTGCTCCAGGTGCAGCCCTGGGGTTTGCTCCTCTGCGGGGCTGTTGCCCTTTTCCCTGCTGCCATCCACCCTCTGTTGTTCGGGTGGCAGCAGTGGGAAACGCTGCCTGAGGTCCTTGCGAGCGGCTGGGTCGGTGTACACACAGTCTGAGTTGGAGTTTGGGTGCAGGTTGAGTTCCTTTGCTGATGTTGTACCCCAGCTTCACATGATATTTTTATTTCCGGTGAGTGTTTTTGCTCTCATGTATCTGCAGAGGGAGGAAATCAGCGCTGGCACACTTGTCAGTCATCAGCTGTTGTACAAATGTTTATTTCCCTATAAATAGGGTATAGATTTCGTCCACCTTTGGCTGTTGTGAAGATATTTTGGTAGTTATATGGAGGGCTTGGAACCTGTCTGATCAGAGAATATAAATATTAAAAGCCTGTGAAGTAGATGAGAAAGCTACAGAATGTGGAATATTAACCACTGGTAACAGCAGGTGCAGGGAACAGTTTGCATGAAAGCTCAAAACTGAAATATGTTGTGAAATACCTTTGAATATTTCTGGCCGTGGCCCGTAGAATATGAAGCTGGATTGATGATCCTTCTCAGACTGTTCTGTAATCCTGTGTAGTTTATTTGTGAATGGAAAGATGATAGATTAGTAAATGCTTCATTGTGCATAATTCCTACTCCAAATATACCATGAGCAATTTACTTACTGCTCTGGAATAGGAAATGTAGTATTGCTTTAGTTTCTTTTTTAAATGGCATTGTTTCATCAGTATAGAATCCAGGTCATGTTTTCTCAGTCCTGTGTGCTTTTAAATAATGAATATGGATTGAGGATGAAACATGTTTCATCCTCATTCTCTTAAGCTTTCAGTTTATCCCGGGAGCAGTCACAATTCCTTTTGCCTCTTGGAGCTCTTGGGCACATTTAAGGATATTATTTTGCCAGTATGAAATGGTGTTAAAATAGCTGGTGCAACCTTTGAAGGTTTCTCTCACCTATATTTGTATTTTTTTTTGTAAGTAGCAGATGAACAGGTGACCTCCAAGTCTCTCTCATCCTTTATTTTCCTCTGATTCTGTGGAAATAGTTGCCTAATGTCCCCCACTTCTGGCATGTATTTGTGGTAGCCTCCTGCCAAACTACTTATGAATTTGGATATTTGGGAGCTGTACATTTCTCCCAAGCCTTCCAGCCATGTACAGTGAGCTATCTAATGCCCTTTCATCCATCACAATGACGCCACAGAGTTTGGCAGGGCTGGGGTTTCTCTCAGTTCCCACAGGAATGTGCAAACGTAGATTTCATTTCTGGGTTCCTGCCAAAAACCTCCTCAGGGGAAAATCTGTACCATCTTAATCTGTTACCTTTCATTACTTCCTTCCTACCCATCCCCTCCCCTCACAGTGTTCTCTCTTTCAAAAGAAGCTGAAATATTTTTCTCTTTAGTCAGTTACTACTCAGGAAACTTTAAAATATTGGTATGTGTGTGGGGGGCATTCTTTTCCAGACACTGAATTTAGAAGGGCTTAATGCATCCCTGATCCACTATGTTTAGAAATTTTATAAGCTACTGATTTTAAACTTCTTATTTAATCTTCTTGCAAAGTTTGGCTTTTCTGGAATCCAAATGGTGCCTGTGTGTTCATGTGATTTGTTTGTGTGCCTGCATATAAATACAATATTTTATAGGGGTTTCTCGTAACGTTTTTTCACTGTTTCTTATTTATGCCCAGATCTCAAAACTGTTAAGTCAGAATTGGGATTGAATAGTACACTTTGCTCTGTGTGCACTGTTCTCTTTCCTCAGGCCCTCCTAAATGTGAATTTTCAAAATTTCTTTATGTGATTTTCCAGCAAGGTTCCCTGTATGGAATGTTGTATTTGTAATGAGAACACTTCCCTGCAAGAGGAGATTACAGTCCTGTTAAATATAGATCTAAAATTTCAAGCTTGCCACAGCATTTATCAATTCCAGTTTCTAGCAAAACTTCTGGGATTTGTGTAGTTTATCCACACAAAGATAGGCAAAGGCGTTGGTTGTTCAGATGTTAGGAACAGAAAATGACTTTGCCAGTGGAAGAGAGTGAAGTGTCCTTATCAAACCCTCTCAGCAGATGTCCTCTCCATTGAAGAGTTTTTCTCAGGCTGACAGAATGCCAGTATCTGCTGTTTCCCTGGTGGGCTGGCTCCGTAAATCACTGATCTGTTGGATGTGTTGGAGAAAAGAGCACAAAGCTTTGGTTCTTTGATCTGCTGCTGGACTGAGTCTGGTCTATTGGCAGCATCTTAACCCAGAGGTGAAGGGTTTTTGTAGTCACACCTGGCACAGGTTTGGGGTACGGCAAGACCAGGGGGTCTCTCCTCGGTAAATTTTGAACCTGGGTGGATTTCAACAACATTTGTCAGGAATGTAGAAGTCATCAAGCTCACAGATTTTGTGAAAATCTGTGACCAGGCAGAGGAAAGAGATTCTCTGGGGAAGTTAAAGAATGTTCTGAAGACACTGAAGTTGATCAGAGATGAGATAAAAATGCACAGACACCAGGCTTCTAAAATCCTGAGCCTACTTTGTTCTTGTTGTTTTCCATCAATAGATGCTTGCCCATAAATGCTGTGCAGGTAAAGCACCATTTCCAGGCTCTGCTCACATTCCCAGAGAGCCAACCTGAACAGAGAAGTCTCCGTAAGGAGAGCAGGAAGGTAAGTTCCGAGTTATTTTTCTGCCAGGGCAGTCTGCTTTCTTGATGTCAAGAGAAGAAACAATTTCAGATGAATCTGCTGGAAATGTTAGCATACTATTTGCATTAAGAAATGACACAAGCATCTCCCTGGTGGTGTTAATAGTAAATGAGCATGGCCCCTTCACAGATGTGAACCAAACTTTGGAAAGGCTCCCCTGCACCCCATTAAAAACCCTGACCTCATTCCAGCATGCGGTGTCTGTCACTGACCACTGAAATGGAGAGCTGACTGAAGAAATGGCAATCCAAAATAAGAATGGCTGGAGAAAAACCTCCTTATTAATTCAAGTTTTACAGAGTTTCACAAGAAGTAGCAAAAGGAGTTTCATCCTTAGCATTCTGATGAAATTTCAGACCTTGTAATTACATTGACTCAGAACTCCACCTGCAGTTTCCATATCAAAAGCTGTTGGGCTCCCAGCTGCAGCCTGCTGTGCAGCGATGCTGCTCAGTGTCAAACAGGTGCTACAGCTCATCTGAGAGGGAAATGATAATATAATTTATATAATTTACACTGTGCTTTGTTGCATATTTCAAAGTCCCTTCAGGATTCCTCTGGATAAAATGCGCAGCAGAAATGAGATACTATTTGAAGAGATTTTTTAAATATCAACCTGCCTGATTATTTAACTTTTTGGGGGTGCTAAATTGTTATGCTTTATTGTGTATTTTGCCAAAACTGAAAACATAAACACACTGTACATGCCATCAGTTGATGAATATCAATCAGGTATCCTGAAGCTTCGGTCAGCTCTCTTTGTAAAAGTAACTCAGCAGAAAGGTCCTATTGATTGAATAGAGTGTGTGTGCTACTCATTTAGGAGCAACTGCGGAGTCCTGTTTGCTGCTCAGGTGTGCATGGGCTCTGAAATAATGTGCTCCCATTGCACAGGTACCTTGAATGGAAAGCCTTTCATCCTCTGCTTTGGGAAGAGGCAGTGAAAAAAGAGGGAATCTGCATTTGGGTGATTCCAAGTGTGTGCTGTCCTTCAGCTGTGTTTTTGTAAGTGCAGGCATTACCCAGTGCCTGTCATTCTGTAGGTTGTGGTTAAGGGTTGCTCTGCATGGTGGGTTGCTGAAAGACTTTGGCTTTACCATTTTTTAATAATTTTTAAAGGATTTCTCTTCAGAAAGGCAGTTTGTAATTAATGGTGCAGCAGAGTTAAGAGATTGGCATTGCTTTCTCTTTAAGTGAGTGTGGATTCCTGTTCTGTGGATTCACAAATTGCGCACTACTCCTAACACAGCAAGGCAGGACTTCCAACATCCGTAGCCAGAATTTTGGCTTTATACTGGATGTGAAACATCACAGACTGCATTAAATTCTTGTGTGTAACTCAGATTTTTCTGTTTCCCTAGACTGATAATGATTTCCTCTGGCTCTTCTCCATTAATCCGGCTTGCATGATGATCAAGAGGATAATTTCGACTCCTTACTTATGACTGCCATCTTTAATGTGTTTTTATTTTTAGTCATGAGGCTGGCAGATGAGATTAGATCCCACTGCCACAATGCAAGCATGTGTACACTGAGAGGTGACCCTTTTACTGAAATGAACTGGGAAAAGTGCTTTGAATAGAAATGGAAAGGAAAGAAGTCTTGTCTCCCTGATCCTCACCAGAACCTCGGCTATCTCCCCCAGAGCCAGTTGGATGCCATAAAGCCTTCAGTACAGGAGCCTCTTGGAAGTGGTTGTATTTAATTCATCTTGCCTCTCATTTTTGAGGGTCCATTCTTACTGTTTATACACCAAACCACAGATTCTTAGGCTAACACTTACACCAGGAAATGCTGAGAATTTTCTTTTTCTTTCTAAATCCCAAACTATAATTGAATGTAGAACTGTTTGAAGTGACTGGAAGGCTGTGGCTGAATTTAATCAGGGCTTTAATGTGAGCTACATATGAATATAAGTCCCACTCCTTCCTAAAAGTAATTCAGTATTCTGTTAATGCTTGTGTAAGAAACCACTGTGTGTGTTGGGGTGGGGAGGGGGAGAGTAAATGATTTGAGGAGAACTCCTGACACTCTAAGATACGACTCAGTGTGAAATGACAGCTTGAGCCTGCAGGTGATGATTTAGCGTTCAAGTAACTTGAGGGAAGGAATATTTTCCAGTTTGCCTTGGGCACTGAGAACCTTTGTGCTTAATGCATCTTAGAAATTTTCTCTGCAGACTTTTTAAGGCAGCAGGGACTTCCTGGGGGCTTCAGTGCCTTACCCTTGCTATTCATTCCTGCTTTGAGGTAAACAGTGCCTGAACGCTCCTGGAGCTGGGAGGAATAATTCCCCTTTGATCAGGCGTAGCCTGAGCCATGTGCTTCTGCTGTTCTTCCACTGATTTTTTCTCAATTGGGTTGCAAACTGAGACAGGTACCTGCAGTTTGATCATTTGTAATTTATTACAAACTTGTCATAGCACAGGAGACCGTGGTTAGAAGCTCTCCAAATGAGAGCAACATTAGCAATGTCAAATGAAGTTCAAAATTCATGTCAGTGACCACACTGAACTGTGATTTTTCTCTCTCCTCCCATTCTCTTTTACATCTAATTAAGATACAAGTCAGCAGTGGCCAGGTCAGAAGCTGTCCTGCTTTCTGCACACGGCAGAACTGCCAACCACCTCAGGGGGACATGAATCCCCCAGGTGTTTGTTCCCCTGCGGTGTTTGAGATATTGCTGCCACTGTACGTATGCCATGGTGCAACCCAGGCTGCTCATCTGGGAGCCCTGGACTTGTAAAGTTCTTCCATTTTCAAAGGCTACAGCCAGTCAGGAACTTCCCCACTGTCACCTGTAACCTGCTCACTGGCACCGCAAATCCCTGCTCTAGTCACTGCTTTCTTATTCATCCACAGGCACTAGCATGATCATTGTTATTTTGCCTCTTGGAGGCACTCCTATGAGAAGTTTCATAGCCTTACCTTTTATAAATTTTGCAGATGACATTCTAAGCAAATGGGAGTGGATTAGTGAGAGCTGCCGTAATCCATAATGCTGTGGAACCATGCCATCTTAAAGAAGTGGAGGAAATGTGTACAACTTGGGCTTTCAGCCAAGCAAAATGACCCTTTGTTTCCATGTGAGCTATTTTAGTTTTTAACTCTAGGAGGTAACCACCTGAATTGTGATACTCTGCCAGGTTCAAAGTGACATATTTTGTGATGCAGGGACTCAGTCCACCAGTGGGATCCCACTTGCGGAAGATCTGAATTTGAGTCAAAAATCATGACTTATTTCATCTAGACGTTCTTCTCTTTATGATTCTAATATAGCTGTTCGTTGCTTAAATGTGAACGAGTGATTTCTCTGAAGGGTGCTGTATCTAACAGTGTCTTTGCCAGTCCAGAGAAGAATCTTGTGTATATCAAGGGGAAGCATTCCTACCTACTGCCATTACATCAATATTTGCTGTGGTAGTTTGTTTCCAGATGCCAGGAATATCACTAATTTCCTTTCCTTAAGCTGCTGGAGCAGAGGAAATGTGTCTGTTTCTCCAGGAGAGGGTGTCCCATCACTGTGCCAGAAAGATCTGACACAGGCTTGCACATACTTCGGGCTGCTTTTTCCCATGCTGCATCTCTCAGCCAAAAACAGCTGCGAGAAATGCAAAGAGAGTAAATAAAAAAGAATAGAAAGAATAATGTGTTCGAAAAGGTTGGTGGAAAGACTCTGCACATGGCTCTTTCACTTAACTCTCAGGAATATTCCTGTTGACAAATCCTGCTGCTGAGCACAGGTGTAGATCAAATGTACTGGGGGAATTGTACCTACCACACTTATTTTTTCTGTTTCTATAGCAGTCTGTCCTACATGGGGTATTTCATTAATTCCTTACTGAAATGCAACACCCAGTCTGTGGGCCATATTTCTGTCCTTGTCAGATTTTGTTTTCAGAAACACGGTGTGTTCTGTATAGCAACTACAATACTATAAACACCTACCCTGTGAAGTACTTTGATTTTAACTCCTCTTCAACATGAACACACGTGCCTCTTTCCCTCTTTTCTCTTTAAACTGTGACTCATTATTCAAATGCATGGCAACTTTAATGGAAATTTGCATGAGGCTGTAGAAGTCAGGCTGGCTGATGGTTATGGGATGAATGTGTGCAAAATTTGTTTGGGACTTCAGGTTCTTTGTTATAGTTTCAGCAGTTATTGTTTTCCAAAATCCTGGCAGCTGAAGAATGAGAGGAAGAATAAGCAGAGAGAGGATCGATAGCAGGAAAATTAACTCCTAATATAAAATGACAGCTTGACAGTGAACATATTCAGCATGAATTGCAAATGCAGCAAAGTCTGGGAACCCTAATCTCATACTTTCCCCTCCTGATTCTATGTAATTCTTCTGTAGAAAGTCTTATATATACTAACACTGTCACAGGAGCCTTAATATAATCAATATTGTATTGCAAAAGAATTCTCAATGTAGTTAGAAGTGTCTCATGCCTCCTCAATGGAATTTGCAGTTAATTTTTGCCATGTTAAATGTTAATTTTGGGGGAATCCACATAAGTCCTAAATCAAGGAAGTCTTCTCTACTCCACTGACTCATTTCATAAGAATAGATAATCTCAAGATTTCTGTTCTGTGGTGCTCAGATGTCACAGAAGTAACTTAAATTGGTATTGTTAGACCTGAATCAAAGCACTAGTCCTGAGCTGGCTCATGAATTGTGGTGGCAATCAAGCCCCGACTCAGATCCTCAACTCTTTTGGTTTAAAGGGATAGCTGATGGTAGCGTGTGTGTTATGTTCTGTTTGTGCATTGTGCCCTTGAGGTTCAGTTGTTTCTCCAAATGCTGTATGTGGTATTGGGGTTTTTCTCCAGCTAATTCCAGCTCTGTTTGCCAGACCTGATCCGTGCCCTCCCCAAGCCTTGGAACAGCCAACACACCTTGCATCCTGTGTGACATGTCCATAGCCCCCCAGGGATTTTCCTTTTGTGTTCTGGCTTTCCCAGCCTTTGCTGTGTGGCAGCCTCAAAGCACCACATGTGGAATGTTTCTTCTGCGATCCCCCCAGAACAACCACTAATTCTTTCAGATATTTTCCACAGCTGCAAAGCATTCATTAGAACCGAGTGAACTTGACTGAAAACTAGGGAAATGTCTTGTTTAGTAGCAGTAAAAGGATTAGAACTAGATGTGGTTTTGTGGTGTGAGCCTGTTTTACGTCTGAAGCTTCACATTCAGTAGAATGTGTGGCTGAGAGACTCACCTTGCAGTGGTATCAGACACATTCCTGTGCTCACATGTGTCCAGCGGAAAAAATGACATTTGAGGAAAACCCAACGCTTGGCTGCACTCACTGAAATTTCCTCCAGGGACTCGGTTCCTCTCTCCTGGGAATGACTTGCAAATCCTGAGCATTGCAGTGACTCAGATCCTCTTTCCCAGCTCCAAACACACCCAGCAATTATCACGCTCCATCCTAAGCTGGGCGGTCATTCCCTCAGCCCCTGCTTGGCTCCTTGGCCATGGATCAGAGCTCCTGCGCTCGGGCTCGTTGTCATTTCCTCGGCTGGCGGAGCTGAGAGATCACCATCCAGCCCGTGATGGGAAGCGTGATGATGTCTCTCTCTTCCCCAGGCCCATCCGTGGGGCTCCCCAGCGTGCTGAGCTCTCTGGGGGATCGCGTGGAGGTGTAGGAGGGCTATGCCAGCCACACAGAATCCAGCTGTAGCAATTCTGGGAAATTCACTGACATTCCCTGCAAGGGATGAGTCTGAGATTCCCACCCTGCTGTGTGTCACACGCACACCGTGGCACTGATGGCACTTGCTGCACAGGCAGGGCTGTGCACAGGCTCTCCTTGGTCAAACAGCCTGCAGGGAGAGAGATTATTCTGTGTGTGTGTCTATGTCTCTGTGTGTGTGATTGCACATGCCAAAGACACGGTGGGTATGGTGCCACGTCAGAGACATGAATGTCAAGGCATTCCACAGAGCCTAGAGGGGATAATAAAAGTATTTATGAATGTTACGGTCGTAATTGTTACATTTTTTAAGACCTCCACAGACTGGACTGATTTATGGCAGTGCAGCTCTTAAAAAAAAAAAAATAAAAAAAAGAAAAAAAAAGAAAACTTATTACATACAAAAGAAATTAAGGAAGCCAGAAGCTATGCATTCAAAGAACTATCTAAAAGTAAGAAGTACAGCTATAAAGTTTAATACCCCACTGAGCAAAGGAGAAGGTTTTTCTTGTCTGGCTACAGGAGTGTGTGCCGTTTTGCTGAAAAGTAGTTCTCATTTTGCCTCATACAGTCTCTATGGCAGTGACTGCTATTTTTATTTTAGACAGGCACTTTTAAATTTCCTTATTTATGTTTTCATTAGCATCATAAAGGATGTATTGTGACTGTTCCCTGCATTCTGCATGTTTAATTCTAAACTCTGACATTCAACAGCCCTGGTTTGGGCTGTGGCAGCTGGAAATTCAGTACAACTGGCATGCAGTCCCCAAGGCTGTAAAGGAAGTTGAATGACAAAAATACAAACTCTGCAACAGAACAAATAAAAAAAAATGCTCATAGAAACCAACTGGTGCTGTATCATATTCACATTGTGACTGCTCTCTGTCACTGTCTGCATGCTCAGTATTTTTGTATGATTTTGGCTCTGTATTCTTGGATGGCGTGGCAAGGATTCAGTGTTACACAAGTGTGCAGATGTGGATGTTTGATGTGTAACCATGGCAGCCCAGGGTGGACAGTGCAGTGCTCTCTCTCAGTGACAGAGATGAAATTCACCTTTTGGCAGCCCAAAAGAACAGTCACTGTGAGAGAGATTCTGGAAGTCAGTTAAGAGAGTAAAGCAATGGAGTGAGAAGCTGCCTGTTCCTCTCAAACAGTCCGTATTTTTGGTGATTCTCCTGAAAGAGTTTCCATCGTCGTGAGAAAATTCGAGGTATTTCATTAAGTCTATACCAGAAGTGTGAGGAAAAGGTGATGAAAGTTTTGCTTCTTTTCAGAGAATTGTTAAATTACTCCTTGCCTTATTTGTCATGCTGATAGTCATGTGAGCAGTGGCCTGAGTAGAAATGTGAAATTTAGTCCTGATGCTCTTGGATGTAGAGTGTAGAAAGCGGCCAAGGACCTTGGCTAGCCAAGATGTTCTGGCACTTTTGAGAGGTCTGACTTTTAGAGAGAATAAAAACTGAGTTTGTTAAAAACCACTGAAAAAGAGATGTCAGAAGTACAGTGAATAATAGTGTACCACTTCAGGTTTAGATTTAGAATTCCAGTCCAAAATTTTTAGCCTAATATATGAATGTAATAACACAAGCATTTATTTTGAACTGCTGTATTGACAGCTTGTAGGAGACCAGATTCTCTTCATCATGCACAGAAGATGCAGCTCTCAGAACATACCTATGGTTTCTTTTTTTTTTTTTTTAAATATGCCTTCTTCCCAAGGTGAGTTGAGTAGCATCAAACAAGTTGTGATAAACAGAGCCTTACAGCTGGACATATTTGTGTTGCCGATATGCCTCCTTAGCCATGCAGAGAGACAGCAGAGTGAGAGTTTGTTCGTTGTCTCCTGAAACTTCTCTTTTTGTCCATGCCTGGTTTCAGCCACTGGTCAGGAAGATGACAGGGAAAAGGAGGGTTTAAACACCAACCTCTAATTAAACCAGAGGTTTATTTCTGGCCTTGTGTTGTGCTTGCTGAGTGTCCCAAGGATGTCCCTGTGTCTCTTGCAAAGAGGTGTTGTGAGCAGTGCCCTGCAGCACCCTGAGGGTGTCCCAGGGGGAACCCAAGGAACAGTTGTGTCCTTCTCCTCAGAAACACTGCCCAGACTCTGTTTCTAGAACATGTCCATGTCCAAGGTGAGCATGGACAAGTAAAGTGAGGTGTGCCCCAGAAAAATGCTGTGGAAATGATGTATTTGAAATGCTTAGGTAATGTAGTGGTAAATCCCGTATGAAAACTGTGTGTAACCAGCAAAGAGCACAGGGTAATATATAGATGTGCTGCTTTAAGGTATTTCCAGAGGCTAACTACATTTCACGTTCTCCTCATTAGTCAAAATTCCCATAGCCTCTTTTCATCTCTGTGATTTCATCTGTCACATGCAGCAGTAGAAATCTGAGACTGGTTTTCAACCATAATTCTGGGAAAGTGTCCCCCCCTTTAGCCTCTGCCATGAAATACAGCAGAAAAGAACATTTAAAATGAGACATCAATTACAGAATATATGCCAAGAAATGAAATGCCATAGACCTTCTGGAGTAGGCTTGCAGGCATCTTTCCTGTTGGAAAGAGAAGTGACAGGGACCCAAGTTGGTAAAGGTTTTGTGAGAAAGATGACCTTCTGTCATAATCCCTTCTCAAAGGCCTTAGCTAACAACAAACAAGTTCTGTTACAATATAAGCCAGGATAGTGTATAAATACACAAAATTCATAATGTCCAAGTCAGTCGGGATGTAAACCACAGAGTTTAAATAAACTCCTTACTCTCCACTCCCTTCCCAGTTCTGTAATAGTGGCAGAAGGTAGATCCTTGCTTCTATGCTTAGTTTAACTTATTTAAATTGTTTTGTGGACTGTAAAACCCTCTAGCAGTGCCGTTGGTCTCTCAGATGGTTTGTTAATTGTTTCTCCATTTCTTCCAGCATGCTTTTTTTGCTCCCTGTTTGAGTTCAAGCTTTTCGCTTTGTGCTGAGGCTTTTTCCCTCAGAAGTGCTGCGGCCATGGCTCAGTTGTGCTGTGCTGTGTGTGCTGCCTGAGCTGCTGGGATGCTGAGGGGGAAGGCACTCCCACCCCATGGCACTTGTGCAGCTCTGTCTGGCACTGTGCTGGGGAAAAGGAGAGATGGATGTTTTGATCTGTCTTTAGAAACCTGTTCATTTCTGTGGTCATACCCATCGCTGGCTTTGCAGTAACGTTATTTTTGATAATTCCATAGCATAATCAGAACGTGAGTATTCCTCAGTAAAAGTAAATGGTAACTGATGCAATTGCAATATTGTTAATATTCATATCACTACTGTTCCTTAGCCAGCCTCAGATTTGCTTTGTTAAACACACTGAACAGAGGCATGCATTGATGGAGTTTTGGGGTTGGTTGGGTTTGGTTTTTTTGCTTTTTTTTTTCCCCTTCCAAGTGATTGCAGTTACTTCAAACCCCATTCACTTCTGTGTTCAAATATTGAACTGCATTTGACAAGCGCAGGCTTAGGAAACATTTGGCCCAGAAAACTCCCACCTGGAAATGTAAATGACGGTCTTAAACCCCTTCCTCCCCATCCCTGCAAACTGTGGGTAGTCTCCTCTGGAGGAGGCACTGCGATCAAAACCATATGAATGCTCTGGAGAGGGGAAAGGCCCAGAACTGAATCTAAAGCATCATTATGGGCTCATTTGGGCTGCTGATTATCAGAGAAAGCTGAGCCTTGTACCAGCTTGCTAAAGGTACTTTTAAGCCATTAACACATCATCATAATATTGTAGGAGTTTGGAAGGGGGGAAATAAGCCACAAAAGTAGTTTTCTGTGACTGTAACTTGATCTGGTGTATGACAATATGTTCTGAATGCTGTTTGTGTAGTTCTCATTATGATTGTGGCCTTAGATAATTGCTTAATTAACAAGGCTATAGCAAAGCCTATGTCACTGCTTTCATCATATGCTGCAAGTATTTCAGAGGTCAGGAATGAATGGCAGAGTCAATGAGGTCTCTTTGAACTCATTTGCCCCTTAATTCTTCCATGATCTTTAAATCTGCATTCCATTACCTCTAAAACATTTGCTGAACATGATTCTGTGTCAGTTAAGATGCATATTCCTGGGTTCAAATAACCTCCACTGCCCTCTCTTCCTCTCTGTGGCCTCCACTGGGTTCCACTTAACTGCATTTCAAGCTCTCCAAGAGAGCTATTTGTGAAAGCAAAATCATGTTATTTCTTCTTCTGTGATCATGGCTGGCTTCTTGAGTGTTTTCTGTCAGGTCTCTTTGTGGTCTTGATTTTCCTCATTTGGTGTTCCTGGTATTGATGGGTTTCTATTCTTTATTCTTTATGAAAGAACTGCTTGAATTTCATTCTTTTGCCTCACCAAACTCTGCTCAGTTCAGTGAAACTGTTGAGATGGAAGGACAAAACTTCTACATGGTTGGTATGGTCAGTGTTTGGAGTTGAATCTGAAATGTCTGTTCAGGTTTCTTTTTTTAACCTGAAGATAAGTGATTATGTAGTGTTGCCTCTGGGTCTAATTTTTCCGTTATCATGTGGCACTTTCTGTGTTTTTTTAAAGAGCAGGTTTTTGTTTCTTGGTGGTTTGAGAGTTTTTTTTTCCTGCACTTGGGAGATGGAACTGAATGGGTTCTCAATGTCTTTCTCTTACACTGTTTCTTGATCATTCTTAGACTAAGACTGTGTTCTGGTTTTCTATCTCTCATTTCTTCTCCTGAGTGTTGTTATTCTCTGGATGTTAGCATTTCATTCTCACCCTCATTTGCATTTTCATTTATCATTGATCCCATTCATACAATGATTGTCCTTTTCTCACTCCGGCTACACCCCTACCAGTTCCCTCAAAAGATCTTTCTTCCTTCTTCTATCTGAGGGTGGCACACAAAACCTCTCTTTTCTTTGCACATTTCCAGTGAATATTCTTGTCCCTGGTTAATTTTATTGGTACAAATGGAATTCGGTGACAATCTCTATGTTGAAGGCCATTAGATCAGCTCATTTCAGATCTGATTCCTTAGGACCAAATTAAATCTTCATCTGGTCTTGTATATCTTGTGGATGTCTAATCCATCAACCCAATTGCAAGAGCTCTTATCTGTGTGTGGGGGGAGAATCTGCCTCACATTTTCATGTCTTGCCTGACTGTTAACAGCGCAGATGACTGAAGTTGTCCATGTTGCTTTTGTTTTCCCCTTGTTTCCATGGACTCTCCTGTTTGATACAAGCACTGCTTCTGCCTGTTACTTCCATTAGTTGGGTGCTTGCATGTGAACCTTGACAGGAACCTCTGTGGAGTCAACTGTATTTGTGCTGGATTTTGTACCAGTTTTTAGTGTTTCTTTCTCATGCCTTTTGTGTTCAGGAAGACATATTCCATTGTATTACAATCTCTGGGACTAAATAACATGAGCTCAGGGAGTGTTTCTTTGTCATACTTCTGCTAAGAAAACAACAGTCCTCCAATCTTCCATGGTCTTTCAGTCTCCTCAAAAGATCAGTTGCTGGATTTTGACTTATCCAACTTCCTTTTTAGTCCTTTAATACTTCTGTTATTGGTAGAAAATATGAGTTCTTTTTCATCTTACTTAAACTAATTTTACACCTGTATATTCCCACTAGCATTGACTTAATTTACTGTGAAGTGAATGAAATCAGAATCAGGACCACTGAATGTATAAAACATACTCGGGTTTGCAGCTCTGATTAGCTGTGAAATGTTTCGTGGCAGTTTTGAGTGCAGGATGGTATACAATGACACACTGTTTGGTACTCTGGGACAGGCAGGAGAGCTCTGTAAAAATGAGAGAGGTGACAGAACAGCGAGTGAGAAGAAGAGAGGGGGAGAACGTGAGGACGGATAGAAGAATGTGTAAATGGACTGGTGAATGATGAGAGAATGCGCAGCTGAATTAAAGAATGTGTGAGCTGATAGATGGGAGATTGGGCAAGCAGAGAGCAGAACCAAGCGCATTTAGGGTATGAATAGATGTTCCAAAGAGCTACAAGAAGGAAAAGAGACTGAGGGGATATAAAGATTAAATAAAGGGCTCAGAAGATAAGGGAATTCACAACCGGGCTGGCAAACATGACAGTGGCATGACCAGGAGAATGTTGCTGAGCAATCAAGGAAAGAAGAAAGAGAGCAGGGAAACTTCTCTTGAAGGAAACTTGAGGGCAACTTCTAAGTGACACCAGTGCGGCAGGGCAAATCTAGCAGTGTTTTGAATTGCCCTCTGAAGAAGCTGGCTTTTCTTCTGGGATTGTACAGAGAAGTTTATAAGGCCATATATGATCTCTGTTTTGTGTATGTTAACTTGGATGGATGTGCATGAATATTTCTTAAAACTCTTACTTGTGGCCTGGGTTGAGAGCCCACCTATGACATTTAGGTGCAGACTCTCGAGAGCTTGTGGTATACTCATGTATTCACGTTTCCTGAAATAACTTTGGAAGTTTAAGGAATAGCTTGAGTGGTGTAAGCTCTTAATCCTGGCACTGGAATCAGTTCCAGATTAGACAGTGTAAACCCCCAGGTCATGAGATGCAGCATCCTCAGAGCGTGGAGCTGCAAGCGATCTCTTGGGGAGATTACTTAACTTTCATTAGAGGGGACTGGGACCACTTTAGTGAAAATGAGAATCAGCGTAGTTTTTTTTTCTCTATTCCTTGTCTACTTCTTTCCCTTAGAAAGCCTTAACTCATGGGAAATTCTGGTAAGAACTGTCTATGTTGTTGTATGTTTTGGCTGGAAGACTGAGGCTGTCACTTCTTATGCAGTCTTAGCTGGAATTTACTACTGGAAACTAGTCTGAGTTAAAATTAAGTGCTATTTTTGACTGGTCAGATTTTATTCTCCATCTGCTGCATAATCTGTTTTGCCATGGTGCTGTACAAATGCTTTTGCTGGGATGAGAAATGAGGTTGTTAGGGACAGAAAGAGGCAGCTGTTGAGTAAATCTGCTTTTTGTGAGGGCAGTGCTACCTTTAGAGAGTGTTTGAAACTATAGACAAAGATGTTCCTTACTTACAGTGATTTTTATTTTTTTTTTCAAACTGATGCTGTAGCGAAGTTTAGCACAGGGCAGAAGAGGAGGGTAGAGCTTTCTGGGACTGCTGTCATGCAGCAGGTCCTGTGTGACAGTGTGAACCAGCAAGGGCAAGGGGTGTGTGTGGGGAGGGGCTAAAGGGTGGCTTCATCAGCTTTAGTCATGGTAGGAGCAAGATGTAACTCATTCTTGCTCTCTGATCCCCAAAGGGAGAATGTTCCTGTGTTAACTCAACATGGGGAAAACTCGTTGTAACGAAACACATCCACAATACATAAAGATTTGCAATCAATGCACATCTATTTCTCTTTATAATTCATGAACGTTGTTTTGCCAGAGTGAATGATCTTTTTTGAGTACTGAAGCCATGCTATCTGATTGCCGAAGCCAATCAATATCACTAAAAACATAAACTGTGACAGTGATCATTCATAAAGGCCTATTTTCTGCAGATATTGTCCTGGTAGGCAGCAGAGCTGTAGAGGTTGTTGCATTTTTAACTAAGATGTTGAATGTCTCTGTTGAGGACACTGTGAAGCTTTCAGGGCTTGATTTTCTATGGAATGAGATGATTTTTTAGTCTCTTTAAATTTTCTTGGATTAATAGTCTTCAAAAGAATCTTCACTAGTCATGCAAACCTTTGTGGTCATGCAAGATTAAAGGTCCTGGCAAGGTTAGTAATAATCTCATGTCCTCACTCAGTTTTTTATCCAATCTCTTGCCTGAGAAGGATTTGTAAGCGATACAGTGACACAATTAAAGGCGCTAAACTTTAGAGTTAAGTGATGGGAAAAAGGAGTATAAACTCCAACACTCCAAACCCTTATGATCCACTTTTTTTCTCAGAGACAGTAAGCCAGAACTATCTGCTGGAACCAGTTTAGGATTTTATACCAAATAGAAAGGCAGAGAGGAGTGGATGTTTTACTGATTATTCTTTTCAATTATTTTCTGAATGTTTTTCTGTTTTTAGTGGGGCTGGCCTGTTGTGATTAGCAGTGTCAGTTGCTGAGAATTTTAGAACGACCTGGTGAGACTTTCACCCCTTTTTTGATCAATTAAAGCTGGATGAACTGCCCCTTAATCCACAGTTACAAGTTTTAATGATTGATGAGCTATCTAGTGAAGCATTCCGGAGAAGACCACAGTCAAATTGCTGTTTGAGAAGCTCTCTCAGGTTCCAAGCACAAGAAATGCACTTTGAAACTCAAACCCCCGAAATTTACCATTTCAGGGCAAAGCTCTGCAGAAATCATGGGAAGCTTTGCAGGTCACAGAATAAGCTAAGGACACCAGGGACTCCAGGCTGATCACACCACACGTTCTGACTTCCATTGTCTGTACCGTGTGCTACAAGACAAAGCGCCAATGTGAGAAACCACAGCGTCACAGCACTCACTTAGAGGCAGATGGGCCCAAGGTGAATTAAGACAACACTCAGTGTACTCCACTGGGAGCATCCACCTCAGCACACATCCCTCTTTCCAGAAGCTGTGGTGGGTTTATCAATAAACTCTGCCTGTGTGTCTCCCAGTTCCAGCGCTGCCCAGCCTTGCTCTCCAGGGCTCTGCATTCAGGATGTATCTGCACAGTGCCTCTGTCCTTTTTCTCTTCCCCCTGCCCCTTGCAGCCTGCAGAACAGCCCAGCCTTGTGCTCTGGGGACAGAGATCATCTTCCAGTGTCTGCTGAGAATCCTTGTGTCAGCCCTAGAGCCAGGCTAACTAGTCAGAGCCCAGCGCCACATTGCCGCAGCCTGCTGCTGGCAGCAGCAATGAAATCTGTGTGTTTTCCACAGCCAAGTGAGCCCTCATGGAGCTGGGATGTGGATCTGGGCAGTGCCATTAGGCTGTTATTCCCCGTCAGCCACTGGGCATGAGCTTTGTGTGAGCACAATTCCAGTCAAATAAATTCAGTTATCAGGAAAACAGCCTAACTGTCTGTTGGGTACTGTGTATTTCTCTTCAGGACTCTGTGCAATATTATGTTAATCTTGTTTATGTTAGATTTTGCCAAAAAGGCTTCCTTTAAGCTAGCTCTAAAGACTGACTATTCTGCTCCCCACCAAGACAGATGTAAAAGTAGCTCATGTGCTAGGCCTGTGTTTCTTCTACACACCTGCAGAGCAGGGCAGTAGTCAGTAGCTAAAAAAAAAAAATTATGATGGATAGCAGCAATTATAAACCAATAATATACGGGAAACAGAAAAGATTGCAAAGAATTTCCTGCCATATGCATTTAGGAGGCATCTGGACTACATCTGGGAAAGCACACACTCAGGGAACTGCAGCTTGCTGAGGTGCATGTCTGTGCTATCAAGAATAATGACAAAATGGTGCTATTCGTGTTTACTTCTTGTGTGTTGAGGGGAGGCATGGAATACTCAATAGGAAGCTTTTCTCCAAACAGATGGAGTACAATGCAGCATTAATTGGCTGAGGAGTTGGGGAGATCACCTTGTGAGCTGTTTGCTCACTTTATTGCTTAATCATATTCAAGATGATTGATAACATCCCTTCAAGAGTGAGGTACTGTGTTGGTGATTAGCATAAGTGGTGACATGTAAATATAACCGACCTTAACATTTACATTTTGGCTTAGTGGCCACGGGGACAAGCTGATGTGGAGAAATGCAAATTGCTAATGAGTCATTAAAAACAAGGAGGATTGGAACCCATCTGAAAGTTGTGCCTGCTGTGTTGCCAGAGCAGAGTAATTTCTTAAAAAAAAATCGGATGCCCATTGAGAAAATTGCAGAAGGAAGGAGAAAATTATTTCTCAAAGAGTATTTTCTAATGTGTGAAAAGTTTTCAGGTGGTGCTATTTATTTATTTATTTATTTATTTATTTATTTATTGGTCATCCCTCTCCCCAGATGAAAATGGTTACGGACCTGACTTTCTGAAGGGCTACTGAAAGTTTTGGTCAACAGGTCTCTTCCGTTTATATGCACATTCCTGCAAATATTGAAACAACTCATCATTGCCTGTGAGGATATTTAAAAAGAAAAAAAAAAAACCACCAATAACCAAGCTAGGTTTCCTAATTCTCCCGAAGTAAATTCAAACAGTTTTCCACTAGTGGACAGCGGGATTTTATCCTGGCCCACTTGTGCTGTCTGTCAGAAGAAGAAGCTTGAAAATGCCTTTACACGAGACTACCCCTAAGATGTTCAGAAGCCTCAGTACATTTGTCTTCTGCAGGGTCATTGTAAGGGGCTTCTCTTGCACCCTTTAAAGTTTCAACCTTCAGCTAATAAATTTGACTTCATGAGTAGAGCAGGGGGACAGTGATGACTTATCTTGTATTTTTAGACAGGCCCTAGGCAGATTTTTTGTTCCATCAAAGCTTATGTGTTCTGGAAGTTACCGTAAAATATATTTCTGTTTGATCTTCCAAGGCTTGCAATTACTCTCATATTTCCTTTTCTGCACAAAGACTGATGCAGACAAAAAAGAAAATGCTTGTTTGAAAGCAAATTTGTTTTACTGGAGATGAGCAATAATTTGTATCTGATGGATGAGTTTCATGATGGATTATTCCAGATCTTCAGACATACCTCGTGTGGGTCTAAAATTCATGTGTGAGGTAGGGGGCATAATGCTGTGTGCTGCAGTTAATCCATATTTGTCAAGAAATAGCAGTACAGGTCAGCTGCTGGATCCTTTAATAACCAAGGTGTTACATCAGCACTAATTACAGCCAATCCTTCTGCTCTGTAGGTGTCCATCCCTGGAAGGAATTTAGAATAACTATGGAACCAAGAGCCATTCTGAAGCTGAAAGAGAAAGCCTTTCTACTGTAAGAGCAATGTTTTTCTAGGTCTCCCTCAGGAAAAAAATATTGTTTACATCTGCAACCTCTCTTGCAGGGTTTGCAAGACTAAGTTGCCATTATTTTCCTTGCCAAACTAGCCTCTAAACACAAGTGAGTTTTAGTAAAGCTGTCAAGATCAATACTTCTTTGCAGCTGTAACCTGCCTATGGGGTAGAATAGTTCAAGAGGAGCGGTAGATCTGCTTTACTGCAACCTCTGTGGTCCTTGGAGAAAGGTAATATGTTTAAAAGCTTTTATTTCCTCTCTTCTCTCTGTGTTGTTCCCATTTGATGGAGTGTTTGCTGGATTCTCCAGCTGGTCCTACAGAGAGCTCAACTGGACTGGAATATTGGCAGTGAAAGTTGGGCTTTGCTCACCTCTCCCACCCCTGCAAACGGGCAGGTAACTGGACCAACAGACCTTACTTCTTCCTGCACTTCTGGGGAGGAAAGAGCTTGAAAATCCAGGTGTAGTACCATGGGAATTGGAAGTTCCTGGGGATTTCTGTGGCGAGCGTGGTCTGGTTACTCTGGCTCTGCTCCCCACTCACTCCACACTCTGCTGGACACTTGGCTGGGTCACTGCAGATGTTACACGTCTGTCTGATGCATCCCAATTCCCTTTCTGCAGTCCCTCGGCCAGAAAAAAAATCGTATCTAAACACAAAACTCGAGGGTGTGGCGTGCCTGGTAACAGTTTCCATAGGGCCCAGAGAACTGTGCATTGCTAAAAATAAATGTAAATACTACTAAAAAATAAAACGTTCTGATTAAAGTTATCAACACAACAGGATATGCACAGTCATCTAGAGAGCAGATGACTTACTATCATCGTAAGTGGAAGTGCTATCCCAATAAGCAATAGAATAAATTATTTTCCCTTTTTAAACTTCAGGCCTGCTGATCCTTGTGTGCTGAGGAGGTGGACTCCATACGGCTTCGCTTTCAAGTGAAATACAACAATCAAAGAAATGATGATGTCGATGTTTCATTATTTCCTTTCAAGGCTTTTCCAACCTTTTTTTTTTTTTTTTTTTTTTTTNTTTTTTTTTTTTTTTTTTATTGTGATGTTGTTGTTTTCCTTCTTTTTTTTTCTTTATGCTGCCATTTCGGTGTCTTTCAGCCGCCGGGCCTACGAGAGCAGCAGTTGGTTAGTGAGGGCCTCTCTGAGGGCCTCAGATCGCTGTAGGGAAATGCCGAGCCGTGAGCGGTGCCATCAGCTGGGCGGGAAAACTGGAAATTCCTCGTGTTCCGTTTGTTCAATCCACTTGTTTCCTCACTGTGTTTCACAGAAGCTTAACAAGTACCGATCGCACCGGACTTGATTCAGGATCTACACAGGTAAAGGTGTGTAGGGGTTTTGGTACCATTGTGAGACAGAATTGTAAGTGTAAACATTGGGCCTTTTGGACAAATTCCATGCCTGATCCATGCAGTTGATGGATGATGCATTCATGCAGCATTTCGGGGAGTTTTTGATACATCTGTAGACAATATTTAATGGAATTCTTTTGTGAGGCTTATGTGAAGAAGTACACATTTGGTGGATGTATCCAGGAAAGGAGTGTTCCTGAAGAATGTTACTGAAGTAATTTCTGCTTGTTTGTTGGATCTCATGTGGAAAAGTAACATCATCATACGCTGATGTGCATATCTGGGTGGAAAGAAAGAAGCTGAAAAATATACTTTGAGTCTAGAGTGAGGCTTGAGGGTGATGTAGGTAATTATTGTGCTTAAAATAAGCTCTGAAAAGGAAGTAGGAGTCTTCTGTGAGTTTCTTTTCTTCCTGTCTTTTTCAAGCTTTTTATTTTCTGCCTGAAAGCCTTTAAATTTCAAAATTATAATAATTCAGAGGGAAGGGGGTTGTATTTTCCATTCTAAGGGAGGTTCCTGCCCTTCCTTGGCAGACACCTGTCTTTCAAACCAAGACAGCTAACAAAGAAGAAAAAACCCACCCCAAACCAACCAACCAACCAAAAAAAAAAACCCAAAAAAACCAAACAAAAACCCTACAACAAACCAACCAAACAAGCAAGATTCAAAGCTAGAGCGATTAATTTTCCTAAGTGAAATTACCAGACCTGCAGATGACAATATTGCACCCGGAGACAAAGTTGCTCAGAATACTCCTCCCTGTGTTTTTACCTTTTATTCTGTTTTGAAGAAAATGCTATTCATATTTTTGTTTGTTTTTAAACATGAGCCCTGTGTGGTCTACAAGCATCTTTTGATGTTTACAGAACATTTCTGATAACTCCACTGCTTGACCAGGTTGTGATCTTTTGGTGATTCCTCCTTGGCAAGTCTGAGTTCCACTTTACTACCCAGGAGTGGCTGCGCTTTGAATTCTGAGCTGTCAGGCACAAAAAAAAATGTCAAAAGGAAAGAAGAGAAATCAGCTCCAAGTGTGTAGAAAAAAACCCAGATTGAAATGGAAGAGACATCCAGGGCTGGGTAGCCTTGTTCCATGAAACTGCACAAAGGAAAGCTGACTGGAATGAGCTGTTCTTACTGCATGAAGAAAGGTGTCAAACAAAGACAAGCAAAGTATGGGCATGGGCACATCCTCCAGAAATGCTTGAGGTACTCTTTCTTCTTATAGTTTCACCTGTTTCTTTTTTTTTTTTTTTAAATACATTTTTCTCATGTTCCAGTTTGTAGCTAGTGTAAAAGTTAACGTTTACCTTTGCAAATATTTAATTAGGATTTCAGCTCTGAACACACAAAGTTGATGAGATCCCATATTCAAATGATCTCCTGAAACAAGGGAGGCAAATAGCATAAACCAGAAAAGGAACATTTGAAAATGGGCAAGAAACCCCCACCCAATTAATTCTAAGAACATAAAGGCAATAAGTAGTAAATCTTTCATGTTCTTCAGTCATTAACGTGGCCTCTCACAGAAAGCTGTTAGAATTTGAACACCCTGCATGACATTAAAAATTGTGAAATATTTTAGTATGTTGTTCCAAAGGGCAGAGAGGCAATATAACAGTACCTGAGAATACTTAACATATTGCTTGGTTTTGTATCTCTTTGAAAGCTCAAAGGTGAAAAACTATAATTTTAAATTTATTTTTTTGTTGTTACTAAAATTTAATTCTAGGTATATTCAACCAACTTACTGCAAGCATGTGTGTGGTGCACAGAGAATAGGAACTTTACTTTTGCTTATTCCTACAACTTCAAGCAAATGCCACTTTTTTGTCATTATTTTGGACTTTAATTTTTCTTTTACCCCTCGGCACTGCCCCAGCTAACCTGAGCCGGGACCCTTTCACCTGGGGTTTGTATTTGTTAGTAAATTGATGTAGCAGAATGGGCCCCCATTGCTTTGGGGATCTCTGGATGTGCTCTCATTCCTGTAACAGCATCCCAGCTGCATTGATTTCCCCTTCAAGTCAATATTAGCAAGTTATTAGGGCCTGATCTTCATGAAAGGTTACTATCAGTCCAGGTGTCATTGAATTTTGTTCTCACTCTGATTTCATTCTTGCAGTAAGACATGTATGCTGCATATTTATATTTTCTGAATCAAACAACCTAGTCTTGATGTTAAAATGGGGGTTTTTGGTGTGATTTTTTGTTTTTTGGTTTTCTTTTTATAAATGAATTTCACAAAAAATCGAAGAATCAAAACCTGCCACAAGAATGATTTTTTTCATCTTTTGGTTATCTCTTTAATAACTGTGGCAGTGCTAGAGCTGCAAACCTGTGTGACATTAACTGAGCTGCAGTCTGTATCTCTGAGCTATCAAATCAACCTTTCACAGTAAGTAGAAGGCTGTTTAGTGCTGCTAGTGAGGTGTCTTGTTCCATGGTGGTTCCCCCATTCCTGGCACAGTATGCTGTTCCAGGCTGTTCCCTTTCTGGCAGAGCCAAGCCTCGTGCTTTTTCAGCAATGTGTGCCTTTGGGCTGCTTTTGTCTGCCTGCAGCTCCCTCTTTCAGCAGCTAATTTTTATTAATGATTTCCCTGATTCCTCCTTTCTGCAGGTTGCTTGATTCTCTTCACTCCGCACCCTGCGGGACACCTGTCTGGATCAGCACAACCCACTGCTGGAAGTGGCCTTAGTGGACAGCCTTGCTGCCTGTGCAGGATGGGGGACAAGGGACACCCTCCCGCCTTTTGGGAACGTTCTAGAAGTGCCCATCAGGAGAGCAGAACAGGGAGCCAGGTGGCTCCTCCCAAGCTCCTCCCAGCAGAGTTACTGTGGCAGCACAAGCTCATGGGCATCCTCAGATAGGACTGATTTCTCATTCCTGTTGCTCTTCTGAATGGCATTTGCTACCCTTTCTCCTCCACACTGCAAGGGTATTTTTCTGTCACAGTGCTCTGGCATTTGGTTGTTTTCATTAAGGCTGAGTGGCCATTTCTGCTGCCATCAGCCTTTGTGAGTTGTTTGCCATGCTCTGAGGAGCCAAGTCCTAACCTGAGGAGCATGGCTTTGCCAATAAACCAGCCCAGCAACATCTTTGCAGACCAGGAAGGACATGAGACATTGCTATACTGGATTCTCAAATTGATTGCTGCCTTAAATCTTCCATGGTATTGATTTCCTATAGGATATCCTTTTACATTGGTGAGCTAAAGTAATGCTGCCTGGGAAAGCCTGGCCCTTTTGGAGTCTGATGAAAACCTTTTGTAATCTCAGCAGATCCAGGCTTTCACCCTGGTTTTTATTTGGATTTATATTAGAATAAGCACCCGCAAAGCACGTATTTTTGCAATCCTGTATTGCACTGCTGCTGTTCCAAGTCGTGACAGTCCCTGCCAGCCTGGGAAAGAGCTCTCCAGAGGTCCCCGATGGGATTCCTGGGCTCTGTGGGATGACACCAGCCACACCTTCGGCAGCACAGGCAGCACAGCAGACGGGAGCTGTTATGCATTTTTAAAAGAATGTGTAAACAGAACCAGTGGGGAGCCATGCAGTGTTTTTTGTGGTCTGTCATGAAATCATAAAGAGCTCTACTGCTCTGCCCTGACCCTCCAAAAGTCTCAGAGCCTGGGCCAAGAAGCTGTCTAAGGCTATAGATAATGTGGTAACATAAGGATTTTAAACAAAACAAAGCGAGAGATACAATCAGTGGAGAATGCACAGTGTGCGTAGTGACTTGCAACTGATGAGCTCAGAAGGGCCTGATGTCTCTGACTTTTTAAAAGCCTTAAAAAGTTTTAAAAGGTTTACCCTTCAAGCAGGTGGTGCCCTGCAACAAACATGAGAAATAACATATTTTAAAGCTTTAAGATTTCTTCGTTCCTCAACAGCACTATTAAAATTATAATGTTGACTTCTGAAATGACACAGTAGAGCAGAACTTGCACTGTTCTGCTTTCTTTTGGGACTCTGGTTTTGATTGTTTTCCCTGAAGCCAAAATGTTTAGTGGAGACGCTACCAGCTGTTTGGTTCAGCCTAAACCCCATCAATTTCCCTGCATGGAGCGTCATGGCTGCGCAGGGCTCCCTCTCTGCTTATTTTTCCTGCAATTTGTTGATCAAACTACTGCCGCAGAGCTCATGACTGGAGCTTCAGGAGGCATGAAGTAGTAGAGGCAAGCTCTCACATTTGAAAACACTTTTGAATATGGACACGGTTCAGGAAGTCATCGAAGTGCTTTATGGGCCAGCAGAGACTTTGCAGATTGCATTTTAGGGGAAGGCTCTGCTGTTTTGTTCAACTGTAGGGTACACCAGTCTGGTTCCTCCCTTCAAGCTCTGATAAACTTCACTTTGTTGTGAAGTCAAAGGGGTTTTGTTCTCTTGTTAAGCTTTACTTTTGACAAAAAAAAAAAGGAAAGAAATGTGAACATCTGTGTGGAAATCAGTAAGGCCAGTCTGATGAAGGTGTTTGTTTTGTTTGTTAAGAAACATCTGGCTTCAGTACAGTCATCTGTTATGGCATGTTCTTAGCAAGTGAACGTTGCATGAATGCTCCTGCTGTTCCCTTCTGCCCATTCCTAGATCTTCTCTATCTCAACCTAAGGAGCATTTTTGTGCCTGCTTGCCAGCATTCAAATTGTTTTTGTAGATTATGTGTTAGAAAAAATAAAAAACACATGGAACATGAAAAGCCTCATAGAATGCTAAAATAGAATCGTAAAATCGTTTGGGATGGAAGGGTCCTTTAAAGGCTATTTATTCCAATTACAGGCTGCTGGGATAGCTCAAGATTTAGACTTAATTTTTAGGAATGCAGAGTAAGGGCACAGTATCTGCAATATGTTGGTGGGATAGAAAGGATGAATACTCAATGTTTAGGCTTCCTGAAATGTGCAGCTATTTGGGTGCAATCTGCCAATGCATGGAAGTCCCTGATTTGAAGTATCAGTATTTTGATCTGTAAAAAATTATTTTGCAGTTCACTGCACTCCTTTCCCACCTACCTTTCCTCTCCTTTTGCATCGCTATGATGGAGCATCGAAATGCGTGCATCACACGGAGCTAATGCAATCCTAGTGGAGCTACAGGCTCAGCTGCATCATGGTATTTCACTGGACTTACAGTGCGGTTGTGTCTCATTTAAATTGCCTGCCTGGGAGGGAGTGCAGCCAGGAGACACACTGAGAGCACAATATTGTGAAGTGTTTCACAGCACTGGGTGAGGACAGGAGAGCAAGTGTTGAGTGTGATCTCTGTGTTGGTCTGATGTGCAGGTGACTTCATTTACCTTTCCTGACCCACCCTGATTTGCGTTCCTGCTAGGAGCAATCAGAATGAAACTGGAGCTCTCTCAGCTTCTCAGTGGGAGTCTGGCCAGGACCTCCTCGGGCAGCAATGACTTCATGTGCTGTGTCAGCAGCTCTTTCTGCTCTGAGGATGCATTCCACACTCTGTCTTGTGCCTCTGTCAGGTGGTGCAGGGTTTTTCAGCCACTTACTGGATTAAAATGTACAGTGGTTTTGTATGGTGTGTGCTTTTTGTTGTTGTTGGCTTTGTTTAGTTTTGATTTTTTTAAACCTTTTGGCTCAAAAAAATTCAGAAATTTGCCGGAGGCAAGGTGCAGAGTACCCCATATCTGAAGTGTAGAACTGGGACTGCCTGGACAGTGAGGGCTTGATTCTGAGCCCCGTGAAGTGCATTTCTTTAAAGACATGGTGTCACCAGTCAGCAGTGGTAGAAATTCCTGGCACCAACAAGTTGGAATTATGACAACAGCGTTTTCAGAAAACTTTCATACCCACAGCAGCTCCAGCACTGCACAAAGGAGCTCTTTTATCTGACCGATCTGGTAGCAAAACATCCCAACATCTTTCAGAAGTGTCCTCTCATCTTTGGGGCAGATTGTGAAACCACAATGGAATCCCCAGGCTAAAATATTGTTCAACATAAGTCTGGTGCTCATCTGGAGAGCACAGCCACGCTCAGGGACTGGGATGCAGCTGGGCCAGGGCAGGATTTCTGGCACCTCTTTTAGAAGGACACCAGGACTGCAGCTGTGCCCTGTTGCAAGGAGTGAGATTCCTTCTTTTCTCACTGCTGTTGGCTCTGACCAGTCTCGTGTTCTGAGCATGGGAAGAAATAGAGCCCAGCATTTGTGCTCAGGTAAAATTCACATGCTTTGTTCTCCCTGTTCCCCCCTCCTAAAACTATTGTGATTGGCACTGATTTTTCTTTATTCACCAGATATGACAGACGCAGTAATTTCTGATGTCTCTGTACATGCCTTGATTTCTGTCATGTTGTCCTGAAATCCACCTGGGATGTTTCTCCTAGGACATAACCTGCCAAGGATCCCTGGCTAAGTTTCATACACTTTGTACTGTTAATCAGTAGACATTTGCAAAGATGTCAGCATGGACCAGGGATGTTCAGAAGGTCTTTTAGTGGTTTTGATAATGTTTACAATGGTACAAAACAAACTCAGAAGTTTCATTAGAATTTTTAAGCCTATGTAATCATGCCATTCTGATCCTGACTACAAAATTACTGAATAATTTCTAAGTTATTTGAAAGAATATGTATGTGTATATATATAAATATAAAAGGAAGTAAAAAATCAATAAAAATTTGTCTGCAACAGAAGTTATGTAATGTATGACAGGGCCCTTAAGCATAGCCTCCACATATTTTGACTTCTTGATACGAATACTGAAATAGAGAAAAATCAGAGAAAATGTAATGTGATTTTGAGAAAATGATTGGTATGTCGCACTATTTATGCCAAATTTCACCTTGGTATGGACCTGACACTGCATGATGTTAAACTTTGAAGAAGACAGGAGACAAATGTTTCTGTCTTCCCCTCTGTCCATGTTTTCTTTTATGCCTTTTTTTTTTTCCCTTTTTTCACTTCCGGATAGAAAGTTTGGTAGGTTGAATTCTGGCCAGAATTCAAGAATGAATATTCAGGAAGAATGGTTAAGGTTAAATTCTAGTTTCTGTTCCAGGACTATAGAATCCTAGCATGGTTTGGGTTGGAAGGGGACCTTGAAGATCCTTTAGTTTCAATCCCCAGACAATTCTTATTCTTAAAAGGTGAGGACATGGTTTTTGGCACCGCCAAATCTGCTGAAAGTTAAGGGAGAGTGGCAAAATAAATACATCTTTATTTCTACCTGAGGAGTGAATTCTTTTCCAAAATAGACTTTTTCCACATTTATTGATTTCCTATGTATAAAATATGCTTGGAAATTTGCCTTTATGGAAAATCTTTTTCAGCTAGATTTGTTTGCCCTATCAAGATACTTTTATTTGTTTATTTTATAGTTTCAAGTATGAGGATGTTCCCTCAGTGACTTCAGTAAACCCAGGATTTCCCTCGAGTTCCATAAACTTGAAGAAATAAATGGCTAAATTCTAGAAATTAAACACCTATACATGTCTCTGACTAGATCTGAGACACTTCAGCAAATGCATGGAAACAAAGCAAATCCCCAGTGCATTAATAAATACTTGAATACTAAAATTATTAATTAAAGTTATACAATTCCACATTTAAAATGAATACTTGTAGACAAGGCACTATCTGCATCTGTGTTTGGGATGATCTCTTTGATACTCATGTCCAACCTCTTTAGCAGTTAAACTTTGAGGAAAAATCCTTGTGCTTTGGAAGTTCAGGAGGGCCTTAGTTTAGTTTTGCTGCAGAGTTCTGTGTTTAATACTTTCCACTAGGAGCAAGCAGGCATTTATTTCTGGAAAGATCCTGCCTGCATCTGTTCCCACTGTGCTCCATCTCCCAGAGTTACCCGGAGTGTCTTAAGGCACAGCTGTTGGCTGGTGGGGCTCTGAGATTTTCTTTGGATGGATGTGCAATCTACGACAAGTAATTGCTCCTGAAGTGGCAGCAGTGGTGTGAGTTGGGGTTTGATTCCCATCCCGGCTGCAGTTAGGGTTTGATTCCCATCCCTGCTGCAGTTGGGGTTTGATTCCCATCCCTGCTGCAGTTGGGGTTTGATTCCCATCGCGGCTGCAGTTAGGGTTTGATTCCCATCCCGGCTGCAGTTGGGGTTTGATTCCCATCCCTGCTGCAGTTGGGGTTTGATTCCCATCCCGGCTGCAGTTTGCACACAGAATTCCAGCCCAGGTGCCTGAGCTGCAGCCTTGTCCTGGGGCTGGCTGTGGCTCAGGCAGCTGCATCCCAAGTGTTGCCACAGAACAAACTGGCATGGACAAAGTGTGAAAGGGTTGTTAACACAAGAGAGAGTGAGGGCAAAACGGTTCCTGTCAGCAGCACAGCTGATGAGACTTGATTTTCTCAAGATATATGTCCTGCATGGGAGGATTATACCCGGCATGGGATGGAGTAGCTGATATCTAAGAGCAGGCTAAGATCCCTTTTGCAGTCTTTTTTCTCCCCAGAATGCTAAATCTGTCTCTCCTCGTTTCAGCTGGGTGTAATGTAATTTTAAGAGATTAATATCATTTGCATTCCAACCTTTTTGTCAAATTGTAAACTGACCAATGAATTTAGTACTTACTAGTGGAGAGACAGATATACAAGTAAATCTAAAATATGATCACAGAAGCTCAGTTTTTTTAGAAAATCATTTGTGCTTTGGATGAACCAGAACTCCTTGCTGCAGGAAAATTTGCAGGGGGGGGTCTGTCTTGCATTTCATTATGACAGAACATGACACTGAAATTCATAACCTCAAACTGGAGAAAGAAAAAAGCCCCATTTATTACTGACTGTAGCTGTCATTTCCACAAAGCAATTTTTACTCATGGTTGTATGTTGCATTATTACAAAGAGCACAATTACATGGAAGGTGATTTGACAGTAACCTTGCTTTTCTGAATGGCTTGCAACAGGTGTAATGGAAGGCGCTTTTCTGCCACATAAATGGATGTTTGCTTCTGGATTTGGTTTATGTTTTTGCTCTGCACTGAACTATGGCGGTCAGTTTAAGGATATTACATTTCTGGAAGTAGCTTAGAAGTACATTTTCAAGTATACTATTTTGCAGCATGTCTCTTAGGACTTAGGAAAATACATATCTCTGTAGATAAAAACCTTTACGCTGTTTGCAGCAAGTGAAAATCTGATTTTGCTTATAAAATCTTTTTCCAGGCAGAAAATACTTTCAAGTGAACAAATTTTTCATGGCAGACTCCAAAGGCATTATGCTAACCTGGCGATGTCTGAAATGACCAAATCTTTTGATTTGTGAGTATTTTTTGTTTTCTACACCTCATCCAAACAAATAGTAATAATGACACACTGAAGTGATAAGTTTGCTTTTTTAAATTTTTTTTTTGTTAGGTTTTTTTTGTTTGTTTTTTAAGTGTGTGTGCATTCAGACATTGCCTGGTGTATTTCTGAAAGTCCCACACAAACAGAAAAATGAAACTGCTAATCTGAAAACCTGAGATCCTTCTGGTATAATTTTTTTTCCTATGGTGTTTTCTTAGATAGTTTGTGTTGTTTAAAGAAAGTTTCTGCAATAGTAGCAATAGCTGCATATTTCACCCTGTTAGTATTTGTTTTAAGCTGTGTGCTGACCCTGCTTCCTGTGACTGATGATCTTATTCATGGGGTTCCAATCTAATCCTAACATGTAGCTGAGTAGCATTTATTTAGTTGAAAAATGCTCTCCCCTTTTCCTGCCTGATTGTTTTTTTTGCTTGCATCTTTTAATTTTCAATTAAGAATTCTGTAGTGAATAAGGACTTGGACTAAAGCCAGTTTAAAGCCATTGAAAGTCTTTTCATTGACTGCAACGGGCTTTGGATCTGACAGTGAGTGTATTAAGAAATAATCATTAGTGGGTTGTGTGTATAGCAAAGTCATCTAACACAGTAAAACCAGTGCCCACCTGGTCCAAATGAGACCAAAATCTGCCTTATTAACCAAATGGAAGTTCAGTTGGTAGCAGGAAACAGTTTTGCTTTTTTATCCTCAAGTAGCAAAAGATTTTCTCATTAATATCGATGTAGCCTGGTACGTACAGAAACATCAGCCTGGCAGTTTGATTACCTTGGCACAGCAGAATCTTCCTCCACAGGTCCCCATCCCAGGAACACTCCTATTGAAGGAGACACTCGTGCCTGCATCAAAGCATCTCCTAGAATACATTGGTGGGTAACGCTTAAATTACCGCCTGTCACGAGATGGAACCTGTTAAACCTCTTCGAAATCAAACAGTAAATTACAGTAATAGGTTTGGCTGTTTAGGGAAAAGATACGTTAATCTACAACACGATGGAACCTTTTATCTGGAGGTTTTGTGAATGAACAAATGTATAGGAGAAGATTTTCAAGCCTCCCCCCACCCTGTTTTTTAGCTTTAAGCTGTCCCTAGGCTCGGTGAGGAGTGTGTTATCCTGCACAGGGCTCGCTAGATGGCAGGACAAGATAACCTTGAGAAACAGGGAATTTCTAGGGGCTGAGAAATAACTGGAGTTATGGTGAAATTTAACAATTGGCAATAAAAGGAAAAAAGAAACTGAACGAGAGACAAAGTTTGTTTCCCCGCAATATAAAAAAAAAAAAAGAAAAATAACAAATTTAGATTCTTAAATTGACATTCCAACAAGTACAATACAGTAATGGCTAAATTGCACATGCAAGTGTGGAAAAGTGGAGTCTTTATTTCTGAGAGACAATGGAGCACATTATAAAGCAAATAACTTGACAGTAATTTCTCCTTGTCTGTTTTTAGTGAAGACCCATGCGTTTGAATAAGGACTTGCTTCATTGTCTCTAGGAGCTTCTTTTTCAGACAAGTCACTGTATTCATAACCTTACAGCTCTGCTGCAAGAAAATAGATCATGAGAAGGAGAGATGGAAATGGCCCTTGGGGTCATATTTTTATCTCAGCAACACTGGTGTTAATCCAAAGTAAGAGTGAGCAGAATCTACCCCATTGTGTAATACAGTTCATTCCCTTGTCAATAGAGGATCATTTCCTGGAGTGAATTTTCAAGCCGTTTGTCTGGCATAGCTGAAATGTCACTGAACAACTCGTTTTCTGGCATTTCCTCTGGAATAGTAGTCGCCAAAGGGAATGTCTGTGACTTCACTGCAGAAGCAAGTACCAGCAAAATGTGCTTTCTACAAGCCACATTTTTCCCTCTCAGTCCATGAACACACCATTACATCTGTATTCTGCTCTTCACCTTGTTATCAGAACTGCTGAGAGGATCTCAACTGTCTAAACAGCAAATAGCTTACCTGTATCAGTATTGCAGAACATACCAGGGCACACAGCCTCAGATGATGGTATTAGACTGAGTGTCTTTGGGTTTTGAAACTGAAAAATTTCCTGCTTCACAAGATTTCCACAGAAGTCATGGAATTGTAGAATGGTTTGTGTTGCAAGGGACCTTAAACATCATCGTGTTCCAACCCTTTGCATGTGCAGAGACATCTTCAACTATCCCATGTTGATAGGAGTCCCATCCAACCTGGCCTTGGACACTTCCAGGGATGGGGTAGCCACAGCTTCCCTGGAAAACCTGTGCCGGGGCCTCAGCACCCTCACAGGGAAGGATTTCTTCCTCATATCTCATCTAAAACTATTCTCTGTCAGTGTGAAGCCATTCCCTCTTGTCCTCTCACTACATGCCCTTGACAAAAGTCCTCTCCTTCTCTCCTGTAGAGCCCTTCGGGCACTGGAAGCTGTTCTAAGACCTCTCCGAAGCTTTCTCTTCTGCAGGCTGAACTACCCCATCTCTCTCAGCCTCTCTCCATAGCAGAGGTGCCCCAGCTCTCTGATTCATCTCCGTGGCCTCCTCTGGATCTGTGCCAACACCTCAGTGGTCCTTCATCTGTTGGGATGCAGTGCTGCAGATGGGATCTCACAAGGGAAAAGCAGAGGTGCAGAATCCTCTCCCTTGCCCCGCTGGCCACACTGCTTGTGATGCAGCCCAGGACATGGATAGCTTTCTAGGCTAATTTTGGAAATTCTTGGTCAAATTAAGACCTAGTGTTTATAATGCACTGGGGGCTTAATCCCTGAAGTTCTGAATGTAATGGAACAAAAATTGTGAAAAGTTGGTAGTAAGTTGTCTTGTAACTACCAAAGAGTAAAAGCTTTAAAAGTTCTTTTATTCAGAAATTTCTGATCCGATCAATTAATTATTTTAATTTAATGAACTAGTTATTTAATGATAATAATCATCCAGAAACCCAGTTAATAGCTGTTAAAAGCTGTTATTTTTACTGCCGCACATCTACATGGATTTCAATGTGCTTGCAAGCATAGCTCTGAACTGAAAACCTGCTGCATTTTAAGACAGGCTCTCAGTGCTCAAATTGTCTACTACACTGAAATGCAAATCCATGCATTCACTGAACAGCAGAAAATTGAAGATAAATTAACAAATGAACACCAAAAATAGATTTTTAAAATGTTTTTGTCATCTTTCTTCTGTAAGTTCTGTCTGCTGCCATCTCTGTTAAGGTCTTTGAGTGACAGGACTAATCTGGTTCCATCTCTGCCCTGTCTGGGACCAGTCTTAAGATCTATGGGAATATAGTTACCCTTGAAACTCCCACACCCTTTCTATATTTGGTTAAATTAACTAGCAGATTCAAAGAATATTAGAGGGAATAGATAGCACAACCACACAGCTCTATTTTTTATATTTTCTATTAAGAAATTGGGCAAAAAAACCTGGTAAATTGACTAAACCAATTAAAGAATGTGGCCAAAACCCACCAGTTCATAGTCCTTAAAGCTAGAGCATTTAAAATCTTAGTCCTTTTCACTTGCTCTACTTATCCAGCTTATTTCCTAACAGAACTTCTTATAACTTCCCTCACAGACTAATGAAAAGTTATCATCACTGGGATGTATTTGGCAACATGAGCAAGCAGGAACATGGAATATCTGGTTCCAGCTCCCCCATGCCATGAGGAAGTCACTTTGCCTCATTTGTTCCATTTGTAAAATGGTGATAATGGTTGTGATGTCCTTTGTAAATACATTATGACAAGTCCTTTATAAACAGCAGATACTATTGTACTGTTTGTTGAATGGAGCTCCATCCAACTGTATTTGTATTTTCTGAGAAGTTAAGAAACATGTTGTGTGAATGTGGGCACTGAGAAAACCCTGAACCTCCTTCTAAACTTTCTGTATGTGATTTTGTGATTTGATGGGGAGGTGAGGGCGGAAAAAAGCTTAAGAGAGAGATCAAATCTGGTAACTGCAGACAGCTGGACACCTGGGGTTTTACAGGCTCTGATCCTCTTGTTCTGGAATCTACTGCCTTACTTTTTCTGTCTTAAAGTTCCAAAAGGCTACAATCCATCATGGATGTCCAAGACCTCTTCTACTTGAAGCAATATAAAAGAAAGAATCCAAGCTGCTGAAATGGCTCTCTTCATGTGGTGTGTGTTGCTGTTGTTCACAGCTGAGTGATAGATTTGCTGTTTCGCCAGCAGGGAAACTTCCCAGTCTGGGGCTCCCTGAGACACCCTGGCCTCCAGCTGGGGGACCAAGTGGGACACTGACTATTTCCATCCTTGCAACCCTTCAGCAGTTTCCGATTCCCTCTTTGTTCACTCTCCAGGAGGTCACACGGCTGGGAAGAGAGAAAGATTTTGTCTCACAACTCTATTTAGACCTAAGCCTGGTTAGTAGAAACAGCATTCCTCACAGTTGCAGGATAATGTAACATCATAAATAGAGCTATCAAGAATGTCAGGCAGCCTTTGTGGTTGTCAGAGCAGTGATGTTAAAAGAAAAGCGTTTTTTTTCTCTCTTTTTTTTTTTTTTTCTAAATAGCTTTCCTCAAACTGTCAGGAGAGCACCTGGTGAAATGAAGCTTTGCTTTTGCTGTGTAGCTTTTGTTCTTAGAGATGGTTTAAGTAATAAATATGATGAAATAATTACATAGAAAAATAACAACTTCATTTCCATCAGAACACTAAGGGGTGGTTGTGATTCTTCAAAATGTCTTGAATACTTGAGAAAATAATTACAGCTGGGATACAGCTGAAATACTCCATGCTGCATCCCAGTATCTGTGGATAGCACAGGATGTGTAGTACCTGAAAAAGCAGGGGGAGTGAAGGTTAGATGCTCATGCTAATTATTCTGGAGATGGTTGATTGGGAATGAATCACCTCTCAGCTCATTAGCATTCAGCAGCACAACTGCTGCATGAAAAGGAAACAAACACTTGGGATTGCAAGGAGAGGTAAAAGGGGCCGGTTTCTCTGTTGACGTAAATCACGGTGGTTTTACAAGGAGCTCACTGGAGCTTGGAATGATTTATGCGTGCTGAGGACCCAACCTTAAGGAACGAGCTGGAACACAAGTTAGATCTTAAGGGGGCTGTGAGGTATCCCTGGAATCTCTGCAAAAGCAAGCGGTGGGTTTCTGGCTGCCAGGGGCCTGCCCACATCTGTGTCTGATTTATCAATAAATAGATCATTTGGTTGTTTTCTACAAACGTGACAGAAGAGGACCGTAAGACTTCCAGCATTTGCTTTACTGGCCTTACTGTTAAATCTTCAATCCCAACCCCACAGCTGTTAGTTCTTAATTTCTCCCCACAGCAGGTGGTTGTGGCTAAAGAAGCAACAAAGGTAGAAAAAAGGTGCTTGGCATTATTGCTAATTACTGCTATTTTGTGCCTTATTATCTCTAATTGCAGGCTTTGCATTTTATAGGATGATTCTGACCCACCCCACCCTTTAATGCTCCCTTTTTCCTGTTGCCCACAGGATGCCAGGGGAATTTCAAGGTCAGTGTTGGAGCTGCTGCACTACCTCTGGAATAAAGGTAGAGAAAATATTAGAATAAGTTTTTCGTTCTATGCTGGCCTTTCCTGCTGGTGGAGTAGGTTCGCAACACTTGGTACCCCTCTGCCCTCTCCCTGTTGTGTGTTTATAGAGACCAGAAAAGAAAGGTCTTGCCTGGTAGCTTTTGAATACCAATGAATGAACCTCTCACTGTGCCCTGCTGCTCTAGGGCACAGTCTGGTGGGACCCAAACCAGAAGCAAAAGAAATTCCAACTCTGTTTTTTAATGTTATCAAGTGGTATTTTTCTTTTCTCCAGGCTTGGCAGTGAAGCCCTCTGGAAGGGTGTTCTGGGTTACTTGGAGCAGTTTTCTAGCTCTGTAACAGCTATTCTCAGTAGGCTAAAGACTAAGAACATTTGTGGATAGTGCATACCACAGAATATTTCTGTTGACATAAGATGCAGAAATGGCAAAAGTCTGCTTTACAGCATGAAAGGATACGGAAGTAGGGCAGGCCTCATCCACTGCCCCAGGAGAGCTCTGTCTCTACAAAATTTGTGGTGATCAAGGTTTTGCTGGCAAAACATGGAATGTTTACTTACTGGAGTAAGAAAATGATTTTTTAGGAATGTTTGCATGCTGAGGAGAGAGGGATAATTATATGTGTGTGCTTCTGGATGAGAGTTTGTGTGTGACTAAGAGAGACAACTCTTCTCTCTTATGTCAGCTAGGAAAGGTCAGGAGTAGCTCACATCCTTAGGGCTCAAATACACTTTGTAGAACAGCCACGAGCCTCTACAAAGGTCAGTAGCCCACAAAAACTGATGAGTTACGAGGTAAGTGGGTGCAGTTTGGTGCCTTGCATGTTGAACAGCTAATGGGGAACCCAAATGCTTTTTACTGGACTTTCTTATTTTCTCTTCTGGTAACAATAGACTTTTGTTTGCTGTCCTGCTTCCCCAAAGTCAATCCTTTCTTTAAAAGTTGCCCATAGTACAGTTAAGCATTAGGGACTTGTAGGGTTAGCAGTACTGTTGGAGGTTAGCAAAAAAAGTCAGGAGCTTAATAGCAGACCTGTAAGTGATATGATGCCTAGGACAAGCACTACAATTGTTGGAATTTGTAGCAACATCCTAAATAGAAATTATTTCATTGGTATAAAGATAAAGTAATTCAGGCATTGACTAATATTCTTGGTTTCTGCTGTTAAATTTTTACAAATGGTACCTGGCTGTATAATATAATGGACTAGAGTGAAAGTAAGAAGATATTAGGGTTCCTTTCCTTTCTTTCAATATCCTTCTTGCTATGGTCAGTAAACCTGGTAGGTTTACAATTATGGTAGTCATGTATAGAAGTGAAAATATTGCGGTCATGTTCATGCTTTGTTAGTAATTAAATGAATCAAAGAGCTCTTTCTTGAAGAGCAGGAAATCCTTTTGTGAGGATATATGTTCTCAGTACAGGAGAGCTATTAGGGCATCTTTCCTCATTCCTCCTCTTTTTCCTCCTTTCCTCTTGTCATTCCCCCTGCCAAGCATGTGCTTTCTTCAAAGATGTATTTTAGAACATGTATTGCATGGGAATAATTTCTTTCCTTGGATGATTTTTTGTCCCATTTTATCTCTTGTCTGTGGGAATGGTCATGTACAATGTTTGTGAAGAGGTGAAGTAATTTGTATGAAGTGTTCATACAAATGTCGTATAAATCCAGAGAATAACTTCTCTAAGCAGTTGCGTGTCACATGTACAAATAAGGAATACGTATGGCTAACACAGCAACCCATGCATGAGAGCTCAAAAACTAAAATGCTGTCTTAAAATGAAGTGGGTCAGTCTGCCTTTAAAAAGAAGGTTGCTTGCACAGAAGTGGCTAAAAATGTCAGATAAATTGATCACTGTGAATGTTTGCCCTGATCTAACCTTATTTTCTTGATCGTGGAGCTCCCATTAATGAATTTTCCTGAAAACTTAGTGCACATTTATAAATAAACATGCTGCTTGAACCAGGGCGCTGTATCCTTCATCAGGAAGTCATTCTTCAGGTCTGCCCAGTTAGCTCTGACCAATTCTCAGCACAGAATGAAATTCTTCCCATTTATCAGTCTGCACATTCTGTGCTGGTACAATATTGTCACTCACCCCATCGTGGGGGCAAAAAGGATAAAACCAAAGTTGACTGCAAATGACTTTGCAAGTTGACTGCAAAGGTGACACAAATGCAGTGTTACTTTACTGATGGGGAGCAGCAACTTGGATTCCAAACCCCTGTTATCTTAATTTTTTTTTCTTTTCCCTTATAGCTTTATGCAGCATCTATTGCTCCTTTAAGCTCCATATGGATATGGAATTTCCACCACGTATATGCTCAGGGATGAAATGATAGGACGATGCTGGAATGAGGAATAGGATATCAGGGTGAAAGCAGGGAGATGGGAAGGGATTGGTGTTCTGAGCGTGCACAGGAGGTGTGTGCTGGAGTCTGTGAGGTTTAGTACCCTCCTTATTCAGACTCCATTGCCTTATGGAGCAGACAGCTCTGCAATAGGCAAAGCAGTGCTCCCAGTGCTGAAGCCTGGAATTAGCAAATAATGCCTGCTCTATACTGTGGCTCTGATCTTGTCAGTAGCCTCCAAGTCAGTAAATACACACAAGTTCTTTCCCTATTATAGTTAAATTATTAGCAGAGGGAATCTCAGTTCCTGTCATCTAGGTGCAATTGCATTACAATAAGCTGTGAAGCACATAATCTAATTTTTTTTGTTTATTTGTTGTTGTTTTTTTATAGAACTGCAAAGATAGAAAGCAAAATATTGTAATTCTAAAGACGTGGGAAGCTAGAAACATTTCACAGTGTAAGTCACTTTGAACTGACTCAGTTTTCGTTGCTTGTGGATTTTGCTGAGCTTTTCAAACAGAGAGAAATGACGTTTAAAACCTTAATGGTGAAGCAGCTGGAGATTGCTAGGCAACATAGTAGTTTCCTATGTACAGTGTCATATCCCAGCAATGGCTTTTTCTATCAGAAATACCTTTTAAGAGTTCACCAAACTAATTTTGGAGTTCCAAACACAAATTTGAATCTGGCAAGGTCATCTTTTATTGCTGTGATTTCAAAAAAATATTTCCATCTATGTTTTAAATTAGTAGGGTATATAAGTAGTGGATATGTTATTGGGAAGAAGATATCCTTTTTTTCCCAATAAAATGGGGAAATAAGTGACTTTTTTGTTTGTATTGATTTGGTTTTTTTTGTTGTTGTTGTGGGCTGTTTGTTTGGTTTTTTTTGTTTTTGGCTTTTTTTTTGTTTGGTTTTTTTTGGTTGGTTTTTTTTTGGGGGGGGCAGGTTTTGGGTTTTTTTTTTTTTTTTTTTTTCCTGGGGGAGGGGAGTAATAAAACCTAGTTTACAGACTTGATAAATATGGTCTGAGAATAAAAACTAGGCCCTGAATACAGCAAATTTTATGCTGCACTTGAAGAAATATTTAATGACTCCTGCAAAGATGTGAAATGAAGCATGGTTGGGTGGTCAGCTCAAAGAATTTAGTCAGGACTCTTTAACCTCCATTTCAGAGTGGCAGTGACTTTGTCTGTGACCTTGGGCCATTTGTTTGGCTCATGAAATGAGATATTTGGAGACTCGACTCCTTCATGTTCACCATATTGACTGACTCCTGCAGTCACCCAGGGCATGCAGATGTCAGCCCCCATGGCATAAATGCAGAGAGGTGTGTATTTGGTGGTGTTTCTTACTGAGCAATGCTGGGAGTCAGCGCTGCCCTCGTTGGTACTGCACTGCCAGCAGTGCGCACTCCAAGCAGGCAGCAACAGAGAGGAAGAAAGCATTGTATTACAATGGGCTTAATGACCTAAAATTTACATAATTTAGATTTTTCATAGACATGTTTTGTAGTTTCTGGGTTGAACAGAAAACACGGGGCTCAGTTGGGAAGAAGAAATTCAATGAAATTTCTTTTGTCAGCTTTGGAAAGCTTCACACAGACTGCTTCACAGAGAAGATGCCCTTCAAGGGTGCATCCAGAGGGGATTTTTGGAAACAGTTCAGTGTTCCCATTGCATTCACTGAGGAGAGCTGAAGCCCCATGTACAAGTTGGGATAGTTTAGGGCGGATGAATAAATGTCAAGCTCCTGGATCCTCAACCTTGCTGTTGCACCATTGTCTTAGACCTTGCAGACCTGACTGTGTGGGGGGAAATGGAACAACAACGTTCAGCTTCCATCTCTGACTTGAGCTCCACGTTTTGCAGCAGAGGATCCTGAGCTAAAAGTTAACAGCAGTTCTGTCAGAGAGGGAGGTGCAAGGAACAGATCAGAGGCAGTGCTAAGAGGACAAGCTCTGGTGTGGAATGACTGCAGGCTCCCCTCTGAAAAGGCAGCGAATTCTGAGATGGAGAGCACCACAGTGCCTCATTCCCAGTGAGTCCTGGGGAGGGAAAATGAAGGTGAGGGAAGAGAGTCCCAAGAATTGCTGTTTTAGAGGAGGTGCTGCATTTTCATCCTCTTGTAGGGAATTTGGAAATGGTGTCAAACCCAGCATAGGCTGACAGGTATTGACAGTCGCTTGCAGCAGCAGCAAGCTTTCAGCTCTGGATGCAATGTTTTCATAACTGCAGCTCCTCCTGAGTCATAAGAAATGTGTGAAATATATGCATGGAAGGCCAGTGTTTGAAAATACATACAGAGAGCTCCATAATTATTTGAAGGTAAACTGCCAGATATTGTGATGGAGTGTTTTAGCAGGCTGAGTTCCTGAACTGACACACGGAGGTTGCTGATCCCATTTACATGAGCAAAAATTCTCAATGACTGTCTCCTGTCCAAATTTACACAGCCAGAATTTTATTATATTAGAAATGTGCTATAAGGTCCCCTGGGGAGGAGCATGATCAAACTTTGTCCTTGGGTAAAACACAAAGCATTATCATCTCCTCTTTGAAAGGTTTCACTAATCTCAGGGCTTCAGCATGGAACTAAATTTAGATAGTCTGGATGCCAGTGGAGGCGGTTCACGTTTTCTTTAGACAGTGACAAACCGTATATTCTCAATCACTCACCCGGGTCAGAGTTCAGCTTTCATCTTGCCTCTGGTCAGGGGCTGGATGACATCCTGAACAACTGGCTCCTTGTGGTTTATGATGCCAGCTGACAGTGGAGCAGTTTATTATATGATCTACAGCCTTTAATTGTCTGGAGAATCCTGGAGTTGACGTTTGATAAGCCATTCATGACAAAAGAATCACTGCTACAGAGAGATGGAGAGGTGGCAACCCAGGGCACAAATAGATGTTGTGTTTATTCTGAGTGCTCTAACTGCTTTTAAAGTCTGATCTGGAGGTACATGGTGAAAAGAATGAGAGAATAGAAACATCACTGCCATTGTCTAGGTTTTGCAAAAGGAACAGCTTATCTGGACTTTTAGGTCAAAGCGCTGCGCTGAAATTGAATGCTTAGAATCTTATGAATTAACTTTCCTAGTGTGAGCAAGCATACGTGTGTGTATCCAAATCAAGAGAATCAGCATTTGGATAGTCTATTATAAACATGAACTAAACCTAACAGCTTCATAAAGTGAAAGCTAAGGCAAAGATGTTATATTTACTCCCTCTGCTTCCAGGAGTATTGATGTCAAAATCAGTGCCAAGCAAGTTTTTTTCAGTCTCCTTTAAAGTGTCCTTGACTTCCCTGTTATTCAGTTTGCCCTCTTCATAACAAGAGGCTTGTGCTGACTGCTCAGGAGACAAGCTAAACATCCACAGGCCAGCAGAGAGCTTGCAGTAATTGTAACAACAGCCACAGCCCTCCCTGAGACACTTTCGCTGTACTCGACAAAAGCTGGGCTTCAGCTGTGACCATCAGTTGATTTATAAAATCAGAGGGCAGGTGTTTAACCAGAAGGACTTTTACTTTCTAAGAAATGGTGTGAGAGGATTTCAGACTATGGTCTTCTGGGATAATCTGTGGTTTTGTAGGGGAATCCTTAAAAATATTATTTAAAAATCAAGTATGTCTAAAATGAAAATATCCCTGAAAGTTGTCAGATGGATGTGGGGATAGAAAGCCAGGTCTGTGTCCTGTTGCTTAACAGAAGAGTTAGATTTTCACTGGTAAAGATATTAGTTCTTAATTGTAAATCCTCCACAGGTGGTTCAGTGATGCTTTCCCTGCTCCTAAGAATTACCCGAGGGCTCTGACCCCTCACTGGGAAATCTGGCTACAAACCAGAGGGGGTGGAATGAGATCTGACTGGTAAATGCTTTCTGATTTACAGCCTGTCTGTATTACCTGTACTTTGGGCAGGCAGGGTCATAGAGAAGAAAAAGAATGCTGCCATGTAGTGTAAGTATTGCTGAAGAATATCTCCGAGAGAAAAGGGAGATTTTTAGCAACGATTTTATGTGTCAGATTAGCAAGATTTAAAGCGATGTCATTACTAAAAGTGACCCTGAATTGAGTTTATTTGAAATTAGGTTCTATTCCTTCCTTGAGTTGGATGAAAATTATTATACAGAAGAGCTGTTAAGAAGAAAGGAGGGTTTACAACCAAAGTTTAGTGGCAGTGAGATTTCTGCCCCATTGGCCTCCCCTTTAGAGACAGGGATTTCATTGCATTGTTTGTGCAATATCACTGAGGTTGGGTGAAATCCTGCTCTCTTCCATCAATCCTCATAAGATATCTAGACTGAATTACATCCTTTCATTTGGTGTGGAACCAAAAATATAGAATGCATGGACCAAAATAAGTAAGTGGTGATGAGTATGTTCTTAAATTCTACACTACATTATTTACTGAGTGTTTCCCTTAGATCTGAAGGTATTTGTGGCTGCACACAGATCAGAAGTCAGAGATTTTTGCGTGTAGTAAATGGTGTGATACAAGGAAAATCCTTGCCCAAACTTTGTGTCTTTTTGTCATGGCTGGTAGGAAAGAGGGGCTCTAGAAACCTCAGACCTGCCCAAGTTTTCCTTCTCACCCCTGCCCCAATTGTTTGCAATCTGAGAGTCTTTTTGAGATTGGAGCCAAGATTTTCAGATTCTGAATTGTTGCTGTGAACAAAGCTCAGAGCCAAAGGATCCTCTGTGCTTGGAAAGGCTGTTTTCCACATGCTCATAGTTTTGGAAAAGTAAGAGAGAAAGCAGCAAAAACCCAGTGGGAATCAGGGGCAAAACTAAATTTAAAGACAGTCCCCTCTGAGAATCTGAACAATAAACTTAAAACAATGTGATGGGTAGGTCAAGATCATGGCACACTTTTAACCACTTAGCAAACATTTTTAGCAATATTTGAGCCCAGCACTTCCAGTGTCAGTTGCACTCCTTTCCCCTGCGAATTAGAAATATTTCACAAAGGCAGGGAAGTGTTATTGCTGTTTTCCACCTGAGTAAGCTGATGCAGAGGGGTGAAGGCTGAGGGTTTTTTAACTTGACTGTCCAATGGGAAATCTGCTGCAGGAACTGAAGATATGTAACATTTCAGATTGTTTCAGATGATGTTCATGCTAAAACCTGCTGACTTGCTTGAGCATTAGAGAAGGTCTTTTACTTTGGTGCTTCATAAATACGCAGTGGAATATTCTCATTGAAATTTTGCCTCTCCTGTTCCACTACTTTCTCAAGCGAGCTTCAATCCTTTCCTAGAAATGGCCAAGTATTGTCATTGTTGAACGACAAAAGGCTCTATTGCCATCAGCCCTAAAAAGTCAGTAAAATGGGAGATGCTTGCATTAATGAAAATCACCTGCTAGCAATTAAAACAATACTTTCTAAGCAGAATAGCTGAATGTGCCATTGATTTAATGATCCTTGGCAGCGACTGTTTAGCTGGATTTACAGGAAGCCTCACATGACATTTCATTAGTATCACAGTGAATTAACTTTATAGCAGTGTAGTGCTTAATCCAATTTAGACTTGGTATTATTAATGATACTACCAGGGAAATAGTTTTTAAGGCAATTAAACAGCAATATGTAATGTTGCCAAGCATCACCACTGATATCCGATGGCATCACAAAATAACGCATTTTAAAAGGGAATTGAAAATGGGAAGATAGCACTTCCTGGTGATTTAATCCTTTGTGCTTGGAAGACTACCAAGCCACATAAAAACCAGATTCCAGAAGATAACTTTTGAGGGAGTGTAAGTAAATACACTCATCCTCCTGCAGGCTGGCAGCTTGAGCCACATGCAGTGCATGTGTTACCTCCGAAATGGTAATCTTGGGTTACAAGGGGGTGGGATGGTGGGACAAGTGCTCTTGACTCCAAAGCCAAATCCACTGGCAGATTAGGACCAGGGAAAGCTTTCCACACTGAACGTGAGGTATTAGAATGCCTGGGCTCGGGTTCATGCTGGTGCAGACTACTGCAATCTCACAGTGTTTGTGTAATGACTTTGTAAGTAAGCAGTGACCTCGGATTTCAGGAGAACATCCTTGAATAAAATGTTGGCTCCTTTACTTGTGTTTGTCAGTGCTGCTCAGTAGCAGGTGTATGTCCAAGGGCTCAGCCCAAAGCTCACTGACAGTGATTGAAAATATTGCTGCTGATGTGAATTCTTTGGGACCAGGAATGGGAACAAGTGTTTAGTTTTTTGGTTTGTTTGTTGTTTGGGCTGCTTTTTTTCCTTTTAAATAATTCTAGCATCAATTTATATGAAGTAAAACAGAACAATAAACTGCAGGCTCGTTTTGATCAAAATCTCTGCTCACATCAATTGTAATTTTGCCTAATATAAGACAGCGCCCATAATTATCCATAACAGCAAGGAACAATGAATTGGACCAAATGAAGTGACAAGCGCATTTTAAGAGATCGTAAAATTCCCATTTGCAGGCATCATTGTGTTAATACCCCATGACCAATAACCCATATCATCATATACAAAAGTATTATTAAACTATAATTTATGAGGTGGGCTGCATTGTATGGTGGGCTAGCTAAGAGATCCTGCACTCTACACGTTATTCTGTTTATATTCTAATTTTTTTTCATTGTCTTAGGGTTTTTTATTTAAGTTTCAGGAAAAACACTCAGATCTGATGGGTAAATGTGTAGGACACTTTAATGTCACTGTTTTAAGCAACAAACTGTGGGTTCTCTTGAGACAGTTTCTTTTATCATCTTGATGGATTTAAGTTTGATTCAAATGCTCTTCCCTCTTAATGTTTGACATACGGAATACTACAGATGTGTTTAAGTGATACATTAGTTCTAAAGATGAGTTTTATTCTAATCCTATTGTTTGTTTCGCTCCTTGGTATTTATAGCAATGACAGAGTACCTTTCATTTTATTTTATGGCATCAAAATGTAGTGGGGAAAGGAAATTACTTGTCTGCACCCTTTACACTCTGGTGTTTTACTGCCTACACCCATGTGCCAAGGACATGTGCTGTACTGTGTCATATAATTTAATTTTATTTCCATACAGTGATTTTCCATATCACAAGTACTTCCTGCTGGTTTGATTTTGTGTAGGCACCCTAATTTGTATGTATGGTTTTGTTTTGGTTTTTCTTAAGTAAGGAAAAGAAGTCACTTTTCTGTAACTTTAGTATGCCCAAATAGATCACTTTCTGTGCTGTGACTTAAATTGAGGAGCTGATACTAACAGGGACTTACATAACTGAAGTGAGAAGTTCAAAGAAAACAGTGTGAGTTATTCCCATAATGTGATGTTAAACTGTGGCCTTCCCTACTGAAAGATTAAGTGAATATGAAAAAGCTTACATGGTTTAAAAAGGAGATTCACGTCATTCATGAAAGAAAAATCTCTTGAGAAAAACCGAATGTGAAGGAAGTGCCTCAGACTGAAGAGTCCTGACTACACAAGTTTCTGTGAGTGTTAGTGGATATTTCAATGTGTGTTTTCCCTTTTTCTGTACCGTTCTGTGGGCATCTATGGTGTTTTGGACTAATTTGATGTGTCACCTCCTATGGTCTTACATTTTTGATTATGCAGCTAGACTGAAGAGGGGAAGTGTGTGAAATGCATTTAAGCCCAAATGAGCCAAACTTACTACTGGTGATTAAAGAAACTGATAGTTCCTCCCCTTCCTGGTTCAAAGGCCCTCTAAAAGCTGGGACAGGCTTTGCTAGCCCTTGTTCCAGAGGCCATGGTGCTGTGCAGTTACTGGGAGGTTGCTGTGGTCTGTGCTCGCTTGCTCCAATATAATTGATGACAAATGCTCTAGACCTCAGTAATGAAGCCCTGAGGAGATTGAGCAAAGTACTTGGGGGTGAAGTTTCTGCTCATGAAGTGACATTAATGTGAGTGGAGTTCTGTGCAAAGCCCCAAGCAGGGGATTTGGGGAGAGCCTGCTGCAACTGTGAGCCCTACAGATGGGCTCTTTGCCCCGACACACAGCGTGTGTTAATGTGGGACCTGTGGGGAGGAGATTGCTTATGGGTTTCAGGGGATTTTCACATTCCTTACTTGTCCTATCCTCTCTCCACAACCAAGTTAAACCACCCCCTCTTGGGCATTAGGGCTGGGGGAAACCTTCTGTGTAAAGGAGCAGAATTTTATTTTCTAATGCCCCTTTTGTGGGATGAGCAGAAGTCTGCACAGCAAAGAGGTAACCTTAAGGATGATCATAATTCCATAATGAGTTCTGTTGAACGTCTTAATTTCCTTTGTACCCCTGTAAGCATAGCTTTTATTGGCATTAAAGTTGTCATGATACAAATGGAATCCTTCAGTTATGTTAGATAATGAATAAAGAATATTAATAATATTAATAATGGTCAATTAATGTATCAGTGCAGCACAATAACTGTGTCTGAGTTTACATTACAGAAACATCACTTCCCTTCTTCGTAAAATGCTTTTGTTCTTGGAAAGTCAAAGCATTTGTGTTGAAGCACTGAGTGAAATGCTGAACCCAAACTGTGCTGCCACACCCCACATTCCTGTGCTGACATCACTGGAGGGATGTGGGAGGTATCTGAGGACCTGTACCCTGCTCGTTATCCTCTTGTAAGTTCAGTTCTCAGGTACACTAATTCCCCTGTACTTTTCCCAGGGGGATCTGTGGTCTGCAGTTGATTTAAAAGTGGGAAATTGTTGCAGCCTGTTGCCAATTTGGCCAAGGAATTTATGAATCTAGAATCCCTAAACAGTTGCAAAATCCTAGAAACTACAGATGGAAAGGGACTATGAAGTATCATTTGAACACACGTGCCAAAGCAGGATTGTTTTGTGCAGTTAATTCCCCAGTTTTTTGTCCAGACAGATTTTGAAAAGCTGCTATATGATGTTCACAGTCAGTGCTAGGGAAAATCATATTCCATGGCACTTCAGTGTATGCTTCTGCAAACCTGTGAAAAAGCATGTTTGCACATAACACATGTATCTATCACATGGGTGTGTCGTTTTTCATGGCTTTTCAGAAAAAAAGAACCACTTTCCGATACTAATGAACTTCTCCCACAGCCTACTGCCGGTGCCTGGAAGTTAGATATTATTTGTAATTTAGAGCCTTGAAATCAATCTATGAACACTCAAATGATAATTTTCTTAGAGTATTTCAAAGACTGTATTTCAGAATTTGAGCTCCTGAGCGTCTTCCCCTTTTTACTTCACAATGTAATGTAGGCTTAAGAATTAGAAACTCACAGAAAATATGTGTGGGTGGGGAAGAGAGATCTGGGCTTCCTCTTCTTCTGCAGCTTTGCCTGGGTGCTAGAAGTGCATGTGGTATAGGAGAGGTGGATGTTTTATGAAAGATACTTTTTTGGAGTAGGAATAAAATTTCAGGGGAAATCTCTTGCAGTTGTAATTCTGTTTGAATCCTATCTATCTCTCCAAATTTTTATGCTTAAGTTGTAATTTGGATTTAACGTTCCCTGTCTTTGATGGTTCTGAAGCTGATAGTGTCAGATTCAGTGGTCTTGCTTTTGGTAGAAGACCAAGAAATTTCTTCACCTAGAGAGTATTTTTTCCTCTGCCATAAAAGAGGAGCTGCAACTTTTTTATCCCTGAAATATATGTATTCCTTTCATTTTTTGGTGTGTTGGGTTATTCACAAAAAAGTCTGACTTTCAACTTTATGACTGAGTTTCAGACTTCAGCCTGCCTTGTTACTGTAAAACTTATGTAAGCAGGTAAAATATTTTACAAAGGTGTAGGAAAAACCTTTCTAATTCTCTCTGTTTCTAAAGCTAAATGTCATTGCTCAAATGTTGATCTTTTATACCAGACCATTATGAACTTCTGCTTCCCTGCAGATGTCTAACCTCTCTACATGTTGAATTAACACAGAAAAAGATTGAAGATGCAGGTGCTGTATGTGGAATGAGAAAACAAATACGAAATTCATTAAATTCCATTGTCTTCAACTAGATTTCAGTCAGATAACGGCTAATTGAATACACATAGCTGAAACCAGATTTTAAATCAGATAATATTAGTTAGCTCACAGTCCCACAAAATATGCATCATATTTCTGCACTGGTCCATGGAATACCTAAATTACTGACTTCTGTGGTTTCCACTTGACTTGGCATAAATAAGCCAGGCATATTTTTATTGAATCAGTAGTTATTTCAGTGGGAGTATGGTCCTTCTATGGAAGCTTCAGCTTGTGAATATCTTGGAGCATGAATTTGGTAGAAAAAGTGTCATGTATAAAATAGGTGGAATAATACATGTACATCCTTGTTCTATGTAGGACTGCATAAAAATAAATCCAAGATCATGAGACTTGGTGGGCTATTTCAGATGTTTCTTGCAGTGACAGCACAATTTCCTCATGCTACTCTTGACTCTTGCTGTTTGCCATATATTCAAAAGCAACCCCAAAATAGCTTTGTGGGATCCTGTTCCTTTAATATTTGTAAAATTGCTTGTATTGTTCCATGTTTGAAAGACAAATTCCCTCAAATATTAAAAAAAAAAATTAGAAGAAAGAATATCTCTCTAGGGAACAGTTAGTGAGTAGGTAAGGAAAGTAATTTTGTTGAGGGCTTTATGACAGGAAATGTTGCAAGAGAGTTACTGTACTCTTTTGGTTGACTCAGGGTCACTCCTGATTTTAGGATGATTTGTTGTCTCACCCTTAGTTCCTTGCCAGTCTGTTTGCCCAACAGGATGCTCAGTAAGGAAATCTGTGAGGCAAAATTCCCACCAAACTCTCCACAGTATAGGATGGTTTTAATTAAGACTCATACCCTCTGCATGGAGTTAGATGTCAAACACAAGTTGTATTTTGTACACCTTGGCTTCAGTAAGCTCTAGCTTGGAGGAGAGGAGTTTTCAAAAGTGTTAACAACATCCTCTTGCATCTCATGTACCTACTCTCCTTTTGAGGAGGAAAACTGAACCCAACAGTTCAGAGATCATCCCAAACAGGAAATTTCATGACTGAAGCACCAGGCCTGATGAACAGTGTGGAAACAGGGAAGAGTTGCAAAATAATATTGTTTTATTTCAATGTCTTTTTTTAATACTGCTGAATTTTACTCATTAAATGCACTGAGCCCTATGAAAATGATGCTAAATAAGGTAATTGCTTGTAAAAATAAGGGTCTCTGTATTCTCCTTTTCAGAGGGGAGAAATTGCTCGCTACAAAAATACTATAATTTGGAAGTGTGAATAGATGGTCACTGTGGCTGAGGATGAGACAACTGAAACTGGAAGATCAGTGTTTACCCTGGTTTTGGAGTGACTGAATTGAAGGATGACTTCTGGTATAGTTGTTTTTGGATGATGGCACAGTAGATACCAGAACTCAACAACAGTCAGTGCAGGCTTTTTTTCCCTCCAACCTAAATGAGATGTGACACAGCGTTCCTGATGCTTTAGATACTTGGATAGAGCAAATATTTTCCTCTGTGAGTCACCTTGGTGGTAGATTGTAACACCACCAACTTTGTGCTTGGTTAGCTATACTGAACCAGCCATGTTCACAACTTAATCCATTTCAGTCTCAGGCTTTTGTATTTCCTGGGTTTGATCAGCAAAACAGGGTTTTCGTTCCCTGGAGGTTGGTTCCATGGAGCTCTGCGTATGGATCCTCGCTGCTAAAGTCTCTGGTGTGGCTGCTTGTGCCCAGTGGCCTTGGAGCCCCTGACACAGGTGCTCCTTTTCAAAAACCTTTGCTGCTGTGAGAGAGAGTGGCTCACCATGGGTGGGAAGGAATCTCCTTTATTTTCCAGGAGCCTTGAAAAAAGGCTGTGCTCAAGTTGATGTGGCTGCTGGAAGGACTTGATGGTTTGTTTAGTGCTGTTTAAAGGCACATCTTCCATTGCATCCTAAACTCCTGAGGGTTTCCTGCCACACTGTATCAGTTGGTTATTTATTAAGGTCTTTATACGGCTTAAAGAGACACAAAAAGCAGAAACATTTGTAGTTTCTGTACTGCTGGGAAGTCACAATGATTTACAGAAAGAGAGAAGCACAGATAATTGCTGTTCGAGGCGAGCTTGCACGTACCCCACAGAAGCTTCCAAGAGCCTGGAAAGGAAGTGCTGGCCTTGCTGAAATTAATGGCAGTGCTCCCACTGAGTTCAGTGGGGCCAGTGTTTTACCCAAAGAAATCATAAAACAAGCAAGAATATCGCCTGGGACTGAAAGAGAGGAGGGAAAATCGGAGGTCAAACGCTTCCGATTCAGGTTTCCAAGCCCTAATTCTTAATTTATGGAAAACAAACCTACAGTACCAAATGCTATTTCTAGTTATTCAGTAAAGCTTTCTGTTCTGAGAATTTGCTAGTCTGACAATATTTACTCTTAAACACAGTTCTCCCAGGCTTACAAAGACAAATGTCTGGCTTAAAAAAAAAAGGCAATGGAACTCTAGTCTTGCCAAAGACTGGAGAATACTCCATATGTAGACATGAAATCTGAGAATCGTTCGATAAACTTCTGTGAAATTCGTGAGAAAGGAAATTTTCAGATTTCCTGGAGAGATGTTAATTAACTACTTCCTAGGACCTTGGCTTGTTCTCAAAAAACTCAGTGTCAAAACTCCCACAGACCTGAACAATAGAGTTCTAAGTCCTTTGAGGTTACTCTTATTTAAGAGAGAACTGAAAATTTCTTACCTTGTAAGGCCTGAGTTCAGGGCCTCCTGCTCCTCTGACTTCCCTAGAATAGCTGGTGACATAAATAACACCTGAAACAGCCCTGAGCTGCATTCCTTTGAGTGCTTTAGGTGTTAGGGAAGTCATCAAATAGAACACGCAACACAAAGCCCCAACAGTTCAGCTCTAGCAGGTAAGTAAAGGAGGCTAAGGGTTTTTCAGAGGGGGTAGGTCAGCCTTTTCTCCCACCCTGCCCCCCAACTCTTCTCCTTTAAGCAGTGCATGTTTTCTCTTAAAGATGTGAGAACTTCACAGCCTATTTAGCATTAATTTCCCCTTATTCCATTGCAGGCAACTCAGAAGTGTGCATGGTGGTGTAAAGACTAACAAAAATGAAGGTACCCCACTTAATTCTTGAAGTAGGATTTAAGTATCTAATCAAAGTTTTGGAATATAATTTTTGAAGCCCTTATTTAGGAAGAGGTGCAGAGTGTTTTGGCAGAAGAATTTTTGGGAGCAAACTGAGGCTGTGGGTGGGAAGGGTGAAAGGCTGGCAGGGGTTGGTGTCACTGAAGTGAGTGTGGCAACCATTTTGGTAAATTTGGTAACCATTTCTTCTTGTGGGCATGCATGGGCTCCTTCGTTTTGGTTCACAGAGTGTCTTTCTACCTGACATGGGCAAACACAGGGAATATGTACAACACGTACATTGGCTCCTTCATGTAAAAAGTGTAAATCAGAAAAGTATTGCAAAGGGAGGACAGCTCATTACCTGTCACCTCCATCTGCAAATAAAATACCTAATATAGAGAAGCTAAACCCTTCTTTCTGCATGGAACTTGTCAGAAGAGCTTGTGCATTCCCCTGGTCTAGCCACAAGGACTGGGGAGACCACATCCAATCCCTGACTTTACTCCATTGGCAGAGCCTCCAGTCTCAGTGCAGATGGGAATAGGAAATGGAAAACACTTTGTCTCTAATGCAGGCATTTTTAAATATGCAACTGCTGACAAACCTAAGCTCTAGTAATAGTAAGTTCCTTTTGGAAGACAGATCTACAGTGGGTTCTGGTAGAAAAAAATTTGTTAGTTTATTGTATTTTGCTAAGGTTTAGAAGAAGTCCTGCAGGAATGTCAAGCACCTGGATTATTTAATCTGTTGCTGTGACTGGCTGAATATTTTAATTATCAAGAAATGGCTGATTTTGCAAAAAACCTTCTGGCCAAGAAGTGAAATCACAAAACCAGCTGCATCATGTGTTTCATTTGGATTGCTCTACCGCTAAACCCTAATTCTGTAGGTTTTTACACTGATATGCAATAGCCTTGGAAGGAAATAAGATACCTCTTGTCTTCATTTCACAAAACACTAGTACCTCATCCCAGTAATTTCTCTGGCTGATGGCCAACATGAATTCTGCTGTTTCTTCATTGCTTCATTGAGAGGAAAATATTGCCAGTATTCAAACTTGTTCTGCCTTACCAATGTGACCAAAAAGATTGGGAACATGTACTAAGTCTAAAATGGGTTGTAGATGGATGGCCAGCAATCTTAATTATTGGGAGACTTTCAGCCAAACTCTGTTTTGCTCTCAATGTTAAAATGCTGTGTTCATGAATTTTTGTACCTTTAACCTTATGAAGAAACTCAACTTCATTTTATGTCTTTATCCTTTCATTGTGCTCTGCCAAAGTGGTGAGGAAATCTGCCTGTCTGTTCTACCTGAGATGAGAGGGAATCCTGACACCTTTTCTTCCACCTGTTGTAGACTGTGACTTGTGGTCGAAGTTCTTCCCCCCCTGGATCCTGTTATCTTTCATGAATTAAAATCCTAGACTAAGCTGCAGTTCTGTACTGAAGTCTAAAAATTGTGTGTAATAATTGCATGTTAGCAGCTCTTCTCAAATTACTGCCTGTAAAAAGTAAGAAATAATTAGTAGTGATTAGTGATAACATTTTGTGTTTTATCTCTCTGCTATTGATATCAGAGCACATCTTCAAAAGATAGGCAAATATAGCAGATGAGGCTTGGCAAAAGGTGCAGCAGAGATAGGTGTGGGTTTTCTTTAAGACTTTGCAATTTGCTGTGAGTTACTTTTCAATATCCCAATAACAGCAGTGTGAGGCTACTTAGAGTGCTTGAAAGTGGCAGGGTGCTTGGTGTAGCCAGTTTGTGTTTTTCTGTCAGGAGTTGTAGGATCTGAGGTAGAGAACAGGCAGTGTTTGCTCCTTACACAAGCCGTGCTCTCAGAACGTAGGACAAAGCAAAGCAAGCCTCCAGAATCCCTATCCCTTCAGAGACAGTAATTGAGCAGTTCTCACTGGGTCTCCAGGAGCACCTGCCTTTCCCCCTGAGTGCCCAGTGGAGCAGGGTGCCTGACCTGGATCCTTAAACCACACACCTGAAAGCACATAGGCAAATACCACTATCCCATATAGTGCTCGGATTGGGATAAAGCTCATCCCATCTTCCAACTTTTATCCAGAACAAGATTTTTTTTGAAGTTAGAGCTCAATAGTTTTCAGAAGAAAAAAATCCCATTCGGTCTCCTTCAGATTCAGTCCCTCAATGTTGCCGGCTCTTCTGCTTTTTACTGCCTTCATATTGACAGATACTGACAGGCATCTGTGAGCAATGTCACTGTCTGTGGTGAGGTATTATTTGGTGAAAGTTTTTATAGATTTCCTGGAGGGTAAAGTATCCAGTTAATGGAATTACATTAGTTTCTACTAGCCAAAGATGCAACTCTGGTGTGTGGTTTTTTGGTTTTTTTCCAAAAAATAATATAAATAATCTTTCCCACATGTGGGTTCTACAATTTCCTCCACATCTAGTGGTATGGGGAAGACAGGACAGTCTGATCAGAGTTTCTGGTCATGAGCCCTGTCAGACTGCAGATCCTGGCTGGAAAATCTGCTTCTGAAGTTTTCAGGGCAGGACAAAAGAACTGGAGACTTTGGAGACCATGGTAAGCAGGTCATCCTTGCATGTTCTTGAGTCCCAATGAGGAATTCCAGCCCTGCCCAATGAAAGCTCCAGGGTGTTTTGTGGAAGAGGGAGCAGTGAAGGCTGAGCACAGATTTCAGTAAGTAATCATGCAGTAAAGAGCTGTCTTGAGGTCTTTGCTGAGATTTGGGAGTCCCAAAGGTTCAGCAAATGTTCTGGTTCCTTGGCCATCCCTTTTGCTATTACATCTAAGAATGGAATAGGCTGGATGGGTAGATTTGGGTCTACCTAAAATTTGTTTTGCTTGCTGCAAATCAACTGTTATTTTTTTGAGGTGGGTAATTTCCTATGCAGCATAACTGGTCATTAACCATAAGAACACACAGCAGGCTCTATAGCCAAGAGCTGTTTAAAAGCAAGGTGAAAAACATCTGTAGTTTTCACAGAGTTAGTTCATTTTAAAGCAACAGCTGTTTTGGAACATCTGCAGCCATATCATGTCAGCTGATGGAGCCACTGCAGAGAATAGCTTTGGCTTGCCTGGCAGCAGCAGGCCTCCAGAAAACATTGATAACATCTGGAACGGGGCACAATCAATGTTTCCACTGTCATGAGGTTTGGCGATGTTTGCTAATTGTAGTTCTGGTGCTTGTTGAGCCTAAATATAGTGCCTGGAGAGCTTTCATGTTTGTAAGACTGCCATTTGATAAATTGTACTAATTTAGTCAACCTCAGCACTTCCATTGGAAAAATCCTGATAATTCTGAGGAAAAACATGGATGCTTTGTAAATAATGTACTGATTTTTTTTCCTAATGCTTCTAGGCACACACAGAACCATTTGTGACACCTACTGTCACAAGTTCTTTGACCAGTTCAGTAGCTAGAGGGTATTCAAGTATGCTTTTTTCCACCTTTGCCAACAGAAAAAGTCTGTCTTCAGACATCAAGTCCATACAAAAACAATGGTGTTATGAGTCTTGCACTTGGGCTCTCTAAACATGCTACAGTTACCATTGTCCAAGTGATGGAATCAGAGGAATTAAACAAGTGGAAATTCAAAGCAGAGGAAAGCAAACACCTGAAGTCCTCTCTAAAGGGAAAAAAAAACAAACAAAAGAGTTAAGATGAGAAATGGGGAAGTGCTAGAGTTCCCTGGTTTCTGGAGCAGTTTACATGGGTTAAAGCAGTTGGTTCTGTCTGAGTGCAAAATCAGGCCAGCGTTGTGTGACCCTAACTTCCAATCCAATAAGTAGATGGGAGAGTTGCATTTTCCTTCAGATGGTTTCCTCACACTTTGCCTGTGTAATTATATCTGCCTGCTTTAGAATGTCTTGTGCAAATGGACTGAAATCACTAATTAAAGATAGGGGTTTTGTTCAACTCGGATCAAATGAAAATAAGTCTCTTGAGCAAAAAAAAAGATACCTTGTTTATATTTATTTCTTCACTATTTATTGATCATATTTATTTATCATATTTATTTCCTCTTTATTCTTCGTCTTCTGAATTTATTCACTGAGTATTTTTATGTTACTGTTTTCTGGACTAAGTGGATCTGGCTTTAGGACTTTTCCCATGTTCCTCCAATACACCTGGCTTTGGGCAGCTTAAGGGGGATGAGGATGTTGTTAGAAACGTGTCTTCACAGGGCTTTGTTGCCATGATGGATTCAGCTTCTCCTTTGCTTCCCATAGATTCTATGAAGTTTTGTTTTTAAAAGCTGGACTGTTACAGGCCTACATGATACCTCTTGCATATGAGCAGAGCTTCCTTGATAGCTAATTCATTATCCCAGGTTGGCAACCTTGCCCTCAACAAACATTTGATGCACATAACAATGTCTCTTGGCTGTGTGCCCTCCTGGCCCATCTGCTGCAGTGGCAAGGTGCCTGTTCCTTGGGGTGCAGGTTTGAAGGGATGATGGGTTTAATTTGGTGTGGTCTGGCACAGCAAAAATGCCATCACCTCTTCAAGAGGTACTTTCTGTGAGCTGTGCCCTCTCATCATGCCTGTCTATACCTCATTCAGAGTCTCTTGTAACAGGTGTGGGAAAGGGAAAGACAATTCAAATAAGATATCCAGGCTGGTGGTGATATAATTTATTTTTGTAGATGTCAGTGAATTAGAATCCTCACAGAATATGGAAACACCAGGTACTCAATGTAACAACAATGTTCATATGTGATAATGACTCCCGGGGATGGAATTGCCCTGGAGAAATCCAGCCATTTTCTCCATCACAAAATATTTTGGCTACCTGTCTGTTTTAGCCATTACTTAGTGATTGTATATGTTTCTTTCGAGATGCCAGTGCCAGGGCATATTTTATGCATGGTTATATTTTGAAAGTATGTAGAATATGTCTGATTTAACCAAAGATCATCTCCGAAAGCTGGATTGAAGTACAGTAGTCAACTGCAAGTATTTACTCAATTAAAAATTCTAATCATCACTTTGCTGATGAAGGAACTATGTCAGTAGACATGTCATTTCCTGATAATTTCCATATAGAAATGAGCTTTCATGATGCTGACAAAAGCATAAGTGATGCCCCACTCAGCTGATGGCATTATTTAGAAGATGTTAGAAACAGATTTAGAAGTGGGTTGGAGCCCCTGATGAAAGTATCAGCACCGATTCTGATCCAGACTGTTTCTTGTACAACTTCAAGAGTCCCGGGTGAGCTTTAGGTACATGAAATGTATAGGCTTTTGTATTTAGCTCTTGTGCCTTGGATTGTGCCCTCTAATAAAGGGACAACACCACTTCCTTTATAAGACAGGGCCAAGGCAAGGGCAGGGCACAAATGCAGAGACTCAGAGGTGTGCATGGGGATGAAGTCTGTGCACCTTGGGAAACCTTGGCTTGCTTTGGGAGGCAAGAAGATTTATTTACACACCTAAGGAGCACCTTCTCGGTGCTACTTAATTAGTCTTTGAAAATTGATAACATTTTAGTGTAATTTTGATTCTGAAGGTCAGTCTAATATTGTAGTGCATGATGCTAAATTGCTCTTCTCACAGTTAGGGGATATAATTAAAAGCACAAGCATGCTGGTTTTGATTAAGAGTTTATTTTCTTACTAACTAAGAAAAATTGAGTTTCACGGAAATAATTTTGGGGGTTTAGTTATGCTGTTTCTTAACCTGTTCTTTGCCATTAAACTACTCGCTTGGAACAAAGAGGAATCAGCAGAGCAGATACACACACGTCTTGTTTCCTCTGGGGGTCTTTGTAACATCTTTCCCCAGAAACCTACTGTGATACAAGACAGAGTGAATTTTATAGGATTTAGCTGATAACACCAGTTGTCTGGGGAGTCTACAAAACCTCTGCTGCTGTCTCTGGGAGAGTTGTTTAGTTCACCATTTCTATATGTAGTACTGCAGTAATTCCACACAATTAAAACTTATGCTGAAACACGGTGACAGGTAGAGGAACAAGAAGCTTGATTATTCCTGCAAGGATCTATTCCCTCAACACTCATTTCTCGTTTAATTCATTATTTTGGGTTTTTTAAACAGCAGAGGTGTCTTCTCCCAAGCCTCCCCTTCTCAAGCACATCTGTGCCGTGGTGCCAGCCCTTGGAGTGAGTGCAGAAATGTCTCACTTTCAGTGTAAAAATAAAAGAGAAATCTTTTATAGCCAAGAGTGCCATAAGGGAAATATAGCTTGAAATGTGATCCCGATGGCTTAAGTACACATAGGGAAATAACAGGAAATCCACACTATTTTAATTTTGTAAAATTCATGATTCTTAAGCCATGTTTGGAATTCCTAGGGATCTGGCTCATGATTTGTGAGTGCGTCAAAGTGGCAGCACTGTGCTGTTTTAAGTAACCCAGATCTCACTTATTCACACCCTGTAGTTGCATGTCACGGCTGTTTTCCTCTTTTCTCCTCTTCTTTTGTGTTCTGTTCTAGAACTGGATTAACCTCATGTTTTCCAGGGAGATGAACATTCCACATCTTGGGGTGGAAAACTTACTAGTAAGGCACATTTTAAATGTAAAAAAAATGAGCTAAACTTTCTCTCTGTGTATATTTATGTGAGCACCGTAGTAAAAATTATTACAATGGCATGACATAAAATATCCTATAAGTCAAGTGACTTTATAGTGAATTTTCTAGTTAGAATAACATTTGGAATTACAGGAGATATTTGAGCTATTTCATATCAACTCCTTTCTAGCGGTGGAAAAAATTTCATTTGATACAGGAGCTGTTGGGTGATGTTAGAAAGCTCAGTATTTTTCCTCTCCCTCGTAGCAGTTTCCCTGTGCAGCTGAGATGTTCCTGGCTGCTCAACAGCAGTTGGTGAGAGCAGTGTGGATGTGGCCAGGGTTCTCCTCAGCACATCCAGGGGGTGCTGCTTCTGATCCAGGGAGAATGGGTGGATGGATGGATGGATGTGTGCCACAGTCACAGCAGCTCTGAGGGCTTGTTGGGCTCAGTGCATGGGACAACATCTCAAACTTGCCAAGCTGTAGGAAGTGAGTTAGGTCAGGCAACATCTCTGAACTGTGCTTTGAAGGTTAACAAAATACTGTAAAATGCCTTCCTGGGTGCAGAAATATTATAGTCTGTTTTGCTGCTGAAGTAGGTTTGAAGGGGAGCCAAAAAAATCCTTGTGGCTAGAGACTGTGCATGAATTGGGTTCGAGAGACCACTTGTTCTTGTGGACTGACAGGTATTTTCAATTTTTTTTTTTGCAGCACCATTTCATTACTCATAGTTACGTAGATTTATTTTGTCCTGCTGGAGGCACTTATTGGGCACAGGGGTAGATTTAATTTTAATAGAGGTTTGGACCTGGCTGTAGTTATAGTACTATTAGTCTGGGGTGAAGAAGGGAAATCAAACTCAGATTGTTGATTTGCCTCTTGGCTGAGAGCTTATCAAGAGGGAAATAAATTTGCAGTAATAAAAGCTGTTCTTGACATTCCCTTATGCAGAGGAGACAAAGGTGATGATTAAATGGAGGTTACACATTAAAACTTCATAGCCAGAGGAGAGAAGAAAGGACACAGCAGGATGATGCCTGTCTGTCCCATTGGATGCCGCTGGCTTCTGGTATTTGCCTTTATTATAGACTCCAAAGAGTTTGTAGATCATTTTTTCTGCTTCTAATGGATAGGATATTTAGTGCCAATTTCAATTATTTGTACAGTTTAGTTGTGAGGTTATGAACACATCCCTGGTTAGCCTTTGGGCTCTAATTTGAATTTCTTTCCAATAACTTAGGTTAAACAAGACAGTGGGGTCAAATAAAGATGTGGGCTCGATCTCACTGGGTTTTCCACTCATTCTTGTGCTGAAGAGAAGAAAGTTCTCCTAGAAACATTTTAATTTGTGTACAGACTCTTCTCCCCCCATCTCTTGTTAAATGGAGATATTAGGAGAATGACTGCAAACCCTTTCAAAAGGGAAATAAGGACTGTGGTTACGCACACAAACCTAAGAGTTTTGTAACCCTGCAATAATAACAGATACTTTGAAGAAAAATGAGCGTACTATCACCATCCTGTGCAGGGCCATGGTTTGGGTATTTTGTCTACTGCCTGAATCAGGCCATGATAAGCCAGTGGAGAAGCTGGTGATGAACGACTGATATGCATGGGAAGTGTAACTGGTCTGAAAGAGAAGTGACTGCAATTCTTGTTTTAGTGATGGCCTAGAAGGGAAGAACAAATCTGCAACCGTACACATTGAAGAGTGTATTTGTATACAGAAAAATGTAGCCCCTGAACTTTTGATTTGCACAGAGGGGTTCTGTATCTTTCCAAGGCTGCTTTTCTCTGCTATTTGCATTTCTGACTATTTCATGCTATCTAAGTGCCATTAAATATAAATTGATTAGAGCTACTTTTTCCACTATCTGACAAACTTGTATGAATTCTACAGGAATATAGATGAAAAGATGGGAACTTGGTAAACTATACAGTCCAAGGAGGTTCCCACTGAACTGTGTGCAGCTTCAGTTGTTTGTCTAAGCTGTCTTTAAAGATTACCCACGGTGGAGACTCCATAAACTTCTGTAGCAATGTGCTGTTCTGTCCCTGTATTTAGAATAATCTTTGCCTTATGTCTAATCCTTTTCCTTACTGTTTCATACACAAAACACATGGGAAGCAGCACATCCCCTTCTGTTCACCAGCTCTTTGCACACTTGGAGGTTATCGTCACACAGCCTCTTCACCCTCTCCTCCAGAATAAACAGCTCTGGCCTTTCAATCATGCTTTGTAAGTCCCATTTTCTAGAAGTTAAAAGATAATGCACTGTCTTGATGGGCCACATGGGAGGAGGAGGATGCCAAGTGAAATTCTGTGAGAAATTATTCATACTTCAAGATGTGCTAATGAAATATTTCATAACTTCATTAATATGAGCACCAGCATGGTATTTTTTTAGATTCATGGAAGCTTGCGTTCCTTCAGTGTGGTGCGAATGAAGTCGTTAAGTTTGTTTTTCTGAGAATAAGTGTTGTGGCATGAATTAAAATGACTAGGCTGGAAGTGCGTGTGCTGGGTGCAGCCATCAGTGCCAGCAAACAGCAGGACGCGTGGCAAGGGCTCATCTCACCAGGGCACTGGGGGCTGCAGGCTGGAAAATATCAAGGCTCTATTGATATTAGAAATTCCGGTCTCTCCTTTTATCATAATTTCCATCCAAAGCCTGTCTCTCTCACTGCAACCCCGTTGATTCTGTTGGTGATGCTACTTTTTAAGTGTCAGCTGCCCCTTTGGAAGGCAGATGAGACCACAAGAAACGCTCTATTAGAGGCAACTAGTAATTTCGAATATTTTTTGCATTGACATAGCTTAACTGAGACATATTGGTGTCTAATTCTCTCCCTCCTCACAAGCTTTTTTTCAGGGTTACCAGTCATGTTAATGATAAAGACCTTCCTTTTTTTTTTTTTGTTCTTACCTCAGGACATCAGAGTAAGATTGAGATTTTCCAGTATAGCATGAGAATGAGTGATATAATTTTTTGTTTCAACTGTTCTTTTGTCTCCTTAGTGCTTCCTTTCCCTCATCTTCTTTTCCCTCTTTCTTTACCTATTTCTTTTCTTAACCATTTGTAATTCCTGCTGCACAGCCCCTGGGAATGCCCTAAATCTGAGAGGGATTTCACAGAGCCTTTTCATCATGAGGCCTGCCAGAGACATATCAAGGCCTCTTTTTCACCCCTTGAGACTGACAGAAGGACCAACAGGAATAAAATTTGATCTCTTTAGAGCAATGGAAGTGGATGAGCTGTTGCTGTATGAAGGTTTTTTCCCCTTTTTTTCTTTTCCCCATCCTTCATGCTGTATGTGGCTGGTAGGTAGAGCAGGACCTTGGTATGTTCTCAGCCAAGAAGCAGCTGTCTCTGTAATTCATTTCATAGCTCCTTTGATGCTTCCAGAAAAGTGGAGGGTCTGGGAGACGCATGGAGACAATCTCTTCTGATAAAAGAAAGAGGAAGTGCTCACTGTTGTGCTCTTCTTGTGGTCTGTTAGCAGATGCTTATCAGCCACAGTAGGATCTCGTTTCTCCCAGCACAGACTTTGGATGACCATGTCCCTGTGGCTGGTGAGTCTGGCAGGAACCTGCAAAGCTGGCTCCAGAGGCAGAAATACTCTGCTGTCTGAGGTGTCTCTTATGCCTCTTGATCATATGGACTGCATCTATTCTGCTAGAGAAAAATGCCCTTACTTCTCTTGCTGACAGGGCTGAGCAGTCTGCTTTCCTTTTGGAAAGGCCTTGCTACTCTTTTTGAAGCCTCTTGATCAAATAATGGCTGTCAAATCTGTTGGACACAGAGCTCTGGTGCTGCACTTGGTGTGGGTTTCTTCCCCAGAGTGATGATGTCCATGGCCAGTCCAGCTGCCCCACACAGAGGAGCCTGGAGCTGTGTTTCAGACTTGTTGCTGACTGCTGCTGCCTGCACAAAGTGATGCCTTTGACTTGTCCCTATGCGTGTCTCATGAAGAGAAATTAGAGCAAGAAAAATGATCCAAACTATTTGAATCTTGTTCCCTGTGGGATATATTTTTCTACGTTAATTCCAATTAAATATCCACAGGTAGCAGACAAAAGAATTAGAAACACGTAAGGAGATTGATATAGAGCTATGTAGCTGTTCCTGTAATAATTGATTTAGAATAATTGAATCATTTTCCTGTAGAAATCTCTTCTTCTGCAGAATGCTATTATATTCTGCAATACTTTTTGTTCCTTTAGTTAATAGAGCTATATAACAAATGCATCTCTGCACTGGCAAATGCAGACCATTTGAACTCTAAAATATTAATTTTAAATGTACCTATGGCTATTTTTAATAGTAATTTAAAATGATCCTAAAAAGCACATGTTGAGATAATGAGATCCATAAATACTGGTTGGCATTATTGATTCATGTGTACTGCTTCCGTAGATTACTTCCATTTTCCACATTTCTTTTCATGTCTATACTAATCAGGGGGCTGGATTTTAAAGGTATTTATTTATACTGAGCCTTGTGTAAATACAATGAAATAAACTTCTCCATTGGGAGCGGAATTAAGCCAGGGTTTACTATTGTGGAAAAATTCAGTCCTTAGGTTTTCCTTAAGATTAAGGGGAAGTGTTTAACTTATTCTATAAGCAGGGATAACTTCCCCATTTCCACAAAGTTTGGGGGACCATTCCTTATTTTTTGCAGTCTCTGCAGAAGAGCCTGCAAAGGCAGGAAGGAAAGGCAGAAATGTGCTGTAGATATGAAATATCGTTTTCAGTAGAAACAAAGCAAATTGGTGCAGCCTCATCCAAGATACACCACATTATCTCAGCATCTCTGAGTGAGTGAAATCCTCCAGCAGCTACAGGTATGGCCAGGCCATTGGAGTTACTGTTATTGTCTTTCAGTGTGATATTCTGTTTTCCCTCCCTCTCTGTGTAATTTATCCAAGCAAAACTCTGGCCTTGTGAAAACAATACAAGAAACACAGACCTCATCTACCTTGTGTTCATGGAATGATTCCACTATACCCACTCATATTTCTGCAGGGATGTTTATTTTCCTGCCAGGACTTTTTGTTTTTGTTACATATAAACCTTTTCCAAAGTGGTTTTGTGATAATCGGACTAAGGCTGTTAATACCGGGCAGCTGCCACAGGCACCAACACAAGCTTTAAAGCTGACCCTTGTCAGAGCAAAGTGCATCCTCATTAGAAAAAGCGAGTATGTTCTTACCACGTTGTTAAAAGCTACTTGCCTATTATTGGATAAATACCTGTAAAGAAAAAACAAGTTGTACAGGGGTTCTGAATGATGGTCTTTAAGTGCTATCATGTAAAGTGTCATCAGACTTGCTTGGCCCTCCTCCCTCTGCAGAGTAGCGCTGCAGGCAGAACAGGGATGGTAGAAAATTAGTTTTTTGCACACTTCCCATCATTGCTTTTTAAAAGTTAACCTGTTTGTCAGGCTCTTGCCTGGTTAGCTGATTAGGTTAAATTCTTCAGGGAGCTTTGTGTTCCAAAAGTATTTTTTTGTCACACAGGCTTTACATTCTCTCAACTGAATTCTCCTAAAACAGTTTGGGAATGGATGACTGCATAGAACACTTTTCATTTTCTTACAAATTACGTCTTGTGATATTTTGCACTTCCTAAAATTAATATTAAAAAATTATTATATTTCAGTTTTTATGCTACGGTACAAACACAGAAGTGAGATTGAATTCCAAGACAATTTAGCGCATGTATTTTTTGTATTATTCATGGTTTTTTGGTTTTATTTCTCATACCTGTACACAGAATAACATTGCCTGTGATCACCACCCAGTCTGAAGGTGGGACTGAGGGGTGGGCAGTGGAATGTTGAGTTACACCCATGCCTGTTTGTTTGAGATTCCTAATGTAAAGGGCATACATTTCATATGGAATGAATGTCCTTCGTATTCCTTATCTGCTTTGAGATTGACAGGTTGAATTACTTACAATGCATGTTTTCCATTCATAAAGCTTTTCCCTCAACAGGGTGAAAGGAAAACATAGAGACAAATCTCGTGTGGAGGAGATGACATGTCAGCATTTTGGTTTATTGGCCATTGATGATGCAGTAAATCACTAAAAGCAGGTTTAGAGCCTAGGAAGCAGCACTATTGATCTCCTGGAGTCCTGTTGCCAGAAATTGTATTAAAGAGCTTAACGCGATGATGTGTAGCCTTGTCTGGGGGAGGTGTGGTGCCTCTTCATTGTCCTCCAGTAAAAAACCAAACTGTCGAGTATCAGAAGTATTTACACATTCAGGACTTCAGTGTTTGCGGAGAAATTATGCAAAGCTAGAACAATTCATGTGTTTTCTTCTTTCCTTCCCTCCCTCCTGCATTTTGAACGATGTGAAAAACAAGTTATATTTTATGTTTATCATCCACTTAAAAAACCTAAACTGTGGAAGGTGAATGTAAATGTGTAGTAGGATTTCAATTAGCTCACATTTGGGATTGTCAGTATCAGAAAGGAACAGTTTATTGCCATTTATCAGTACTAAAATTTGGCAAAGTATGCTGTAACACAATTATCGAAACAAAATTAGTCTGTAACAGTGAATTGTTCCAGATTTTTACTTGAGCCTCTAGTAAGCGAGGCTAAATAACACTTACTGAAAGATAGTTAAGTTTTTAAAGTTGAGTTTAAAAAGAAATACTGCATTATTATATTGTTTAAATGCAGATTTTCAGTTATTTAATGCTGTATGAAATTTTAAATGCTTAGATATGACAGAATGCTTGCACTTCAAAATGCTTGTGCTATAGAAGCAGGACCATGAAGAAACGGTGCATGGATGCCTACGGGATTGGAAGAGCATGAGTAACTTTAATGGTTCAAGCTTTGGTTTAAAAATTGAATGAAAAGCCTGCTTAGCTTCTAAGAATCATGCTCCATTTGTTTCTAAATGGACCTGGAGCTTTAGTAAATTGGGGGCAGATTTTCAAAATACATAGTCATCTGACAAAAAGCACACAAACAGGCGTTTTAGAAGTTCAGTGTTTCACACTCCTGACCGTAGATGTCTAACTTAAGTATTTTTGAACCCCTTCAAGACATCAATCGGTGTCATTAGGTATTAGGGTCTATCCCTAATGTCTCTGAAATCTGATTCTTAGTTACTTGAAAAAAGAATCTAATTCTGCTTTAGAGATTTAGAGGTTCTAGAAGTGCAAGCCACATGATTTATTTTGGAACAACCTTTTTTACAATCTAAGCCATATAAAACAAAGTAAGGATGTGCTTTTTAATAAAATGTAACTTTTTTTTTTAAAAAATATAGCTATTCTCTGGTCATACAGTATTTAACTGAAAGGGGACTGCTGCTGTTTCTCATGCCCTTGCCCACGGAGGAATGTGTTTTGGTAGCAATTAGAGATGGACAGTTCCCTGAGGCGCTGAGCTCTTCGGTGGTTAGCATTCGTCACCCTTTCTGTTAACTTTGCAAATCACTTCATTTTCCAGAAGTGGATGGAACTGCTCCTAAATGGGGTGGGAATACTTTGCAATTTCAGGTCCTTTGTTCCTATTTAGATCTTAGAAAAGAAACAGGTACAAAAAGCACTAAAAGGTTATGGCGAAAAAGTTAATTAAAATCTACTCCAGCTCCTCAATTAAAGCCTTAGACCAATGCAAAAAGTTGTAGTAATTTCTTTTTTTCTGTGATTTTGTCTTTTTCTCTGTGCTAGTGTTTCCTCTCTAATAAGAATTTTCTCATTTTCACACGAGTGTCGGTTTTATGTGCATTCATACAGCCCTTCAAAAGTCATCCTGATTTATAAGGCAGCTGACTCAAGAATTGTGACTCTTCTTTCCCATGTGCTCACACATCCCTTTCTACAGGGGTCAATGTAGCTACAGTGTAATTGGAAAGCATTTGAATCAAAAAATATGGCTTTATTCCCAATAACTGCTGTGATTGCGAGTTACAAGTCAGTGACTAAAGCTAGAATTACTGCTCTGTAGATTTCAACACTTCATCTCTTTAGTTTTCGTTTAATTCTATGTTATTTAGAAAAAAACCCTGTATTTTTCTTCAGAGAACAAAACCCTCCACATCCACAGTCAAGATCTGGCTGTAATCATTGGAGAAATGGGAACTCTGATGTATGTTGGTGCCATGAATAATATTTGAGTGTTCACCAGGACTTTTTCAGCTATGATCTGTGTTTGCAGATGGCCAAGTGCAGTGTTTTAACCAGATATTCAGCATGTTTTTATTAGATTATTACCCAGAAAACAGAATACAAAGCAACCATGAGAAATCTGTTTTCTGGAAAAAAAAAAAGCAAACCAAAAAAGCAAAACGAAAACCACTCATTTCAAACCCAACAACAACAACAAAACAAGTTCTTTCAGTAGGAGAAAATTCATGAAAACTTGTGGCTGGTATTCCAACTTTTCCTACAGAAAGCAGCAGAAGCTTCATGAATGGGTTCATTTCCACTGTTACATCTCTTGGAGTGCAACACCAGCTTTGGAATGCACATTTTCAGGGTGCAGGACCAAGGTGTTATTTCTGCTACAATGACAGCATTGTTTCTCCTCAGTTGAAATGCAATAGTAGATTGTGCCACGACTAGGTTAAATCCTTAGATACGGAGGCCTTTTAACCATATGGAACACAGGCTTGTTTTTTAATTTCTGTGGATATAAGTAAAGCTTTAGCATGGGAAGAGAGCACAGCTATGGGATAGAGACAGCCATAGCTGTGCTCTGTGTTCATGCTGGGTTCTGTATCCTCCTCTGTCTGTCCTACAAACTGGAAACATGTGGTAATCATGTCTGTGGATTTTGTTATTGCTCTATCCTCTAGTTCTGTTTTATTTGTAATTTTAGATGGACTCAAAGCTCTAGCCCTGGATTTACAGCAGCATGTTGTGCTGCTGATTGCTCACAAAAGTCGTCACAAAACAGCTCTGAGAAGCTTCTCTTGTGAAAGAAGTGATGTGTTTGCAACTTAGAGGTTCAGGGGGCTGCCAAAAGCCGTAAGTTCGCATTTCAAATGAAAACACCCCATTTTTAATTTTTTTCTGAAAAATAGTCGTACATTAGGCAGAGTCTCACTGAGGTAGCTTAGGAATGGGTGTCTTTCCCCTGCAAGAAAAAAATGCTGCTGAGTCTGAGCACTTCTACCACAGCAAGTCAAGAGTTCTCTTATGAATCCGTTTATAACTTGTGGAACGCAGCATGTTTTTTCTGCTCTGCTGAAGGGGTGGAAAAGCAGTGGGATGAGTTCAAAGACTTGCAAAATTCCTTGAAGTTTAATGGAAACAAAAGTGTTCCGAAGAGACGGGACACATACTTTGGGTAGGAGAGCTGTAGATCTGCCTTGAGGCATGAGGAGTGATGGAGGATGAGTGAGAGAGACAAAGTGCCACCTGTGGAATGTGTCACCTACCTCTGAACTGATTTTGAAAGATTTGGGGTGTCTTTTGGAGAAAGTTGGAGATGCAACAGCCATGGGTAGTCAGTCCCTGTCTTTATAGAGATAAGGGATTCACAAAATGATACAAAAAATTAAAGGTAGTTGCCTGCAACAATTATAAGGGCATTTATTTAACATTTTCCCCTAAAATTCTCTATGTGATTATCCATCTTTCAAATGCGGTTTCTGATCCAATGCTTTTGCTGTCACAATGGAGTGACTGCAATTAATGAGGTAGCTAGAGAGTTGTCCAGACCACACAAATGAGGCAGTCATCCTGCGAGCTGCTAAGATTAACCCTTGCAACAATGGCATCAGTACTAAAATGCAGGTGGACATATTTTGTTGCCTGACTCTCCTCTCAGTGCTTGCTTGCTTCTTTTCTTGTCCTCCCTCCTCCTTCCAAGACAGAAACATACATGCAAGTCTTGGCTGAGGGACAGCTGCACACTTCACTTTAAAATAAGTAAAAACTAAACTCCTTAATTCACCACTGCAGTCTTTGTGCATAAGCAAGATGTTTCCTGTTACGTGGTATGAGCACTGATCCCTGAGGACATCACACTCTGTGTGTTCTTCCCTTTCAAACTGTTAACATTTTACCAATCCCAAGGAAGTACATGAACCTCTGGAACTTTTTGAGTGTGGTGCCACTTTAATGTGATTTTGGGTTTTGCTGCTTTTTTAATGTAAAAACGATATAAATTTATCTTCTGTGTAAAGGTACTTAGAGCAGAGGTCTTGTGGAGATGTTTCCATTTCTGCTGAGTTCCCTCTGACATGTGTTTTCTAAGGAGAGACTGACTCATACTTTACAAATTGTTGGTTGGGGACTGTCCTGGGATGTGGCAAAGCCAGAGTAATGTCACCAGTCCTGTGCACAGACCTTGCCAAGAATGAGGCAGAGCAAACTCACAGCCTTCCACGTTCAGGAGGCCACACACGTTCTTGTTTTGACAAAAGTTTCCTCGCATAATGGAAACGTCAAGATTTGACTCAGAGTGGAGCAGACATTTTATTGTCTCTGGGCAGCATCTCCATGCCTGTTCTGTTAAGTTTTATATGGCCTTGCTTTGTCTGGGCAGCATTAGCTGCTGTTTGCTGACTGCCCTAATTTTTCATTCCTTTTAATAAATATCAGTCTATGGGGAGAAGGTAGGAGGGGGGCATTTAGGTGAAGATTCTCCAGGAGCAGAGTCTCTTCCCTTAGCAGGAAAGTACCTGTGAAGATGAATGAAATACCTTTTGGCATCTCATTGGGAATTATTTTCCTGCTGAGATGTTTAAATTAAAATTTTCAGCTTCATCACTCTATATACTTGTGTTATTTAAGAAGATCTAGAATTAGTTCCTGTGGTTTTTGATATATTCTAAGAAATCATAACTTAGAGAATTAGAAGGTTTTGTATGAGAATTTTGAGGATCATCTATGAAGAATTCAGCCACTTTTTTTACTGCATGAAACAGATGTGTTGGGAGGATACCAACATCTTCACTTTCCTGTGAACAATAGTTCAGTAAGAGAAATGAATGAGTTAATTGAAATGCATCTGTTGCTATTATAGAGTCACGTTCAGTTTGGGGATCAAATTACCCTGAATTTAGCACTGAACAATAGATTTGCTGTCTAAACAATCCAGTTATGCTAAATTCTCTGTTTTTTTCACAAAGTATTATTGAACAGAGCTGTTGGTTTTCTTCACTTCAACTTTCAGATTTTTTTCAGTCCTTCCTTACGTCTTATTTCCTGAAGCTGGGAATCATCAGCTTCTTTGCTGTTTCTTTATTTCCTTTCAGATTTTCTCTGTATTTCCATTCTAGAAAATCCTCTTTGATCCTATACAAATAAACTGTGTCTGGGTTCTCATCTTAATAATTTTAAATCTGTATAGCACTTTTGAATTAATGAGAATTGTTTCTAGTTTTCTCTAAAGCAAAGGCGATTGGAACTAGGCTTCCCAACCAACCTGTGTTAAACCACAGCCACAGCAGACCAATGAAGGCAAAGAACCTTCCTGGTGGCATATAATTATATTTTGATATTTTGGGGAAGCGTGTTCTGCTGAACAGGACTTCAGTTGAAAGAGGGTTGTGGGTGTGACTTCCAGCAACCAAAGCAAAGCATTCTGTTTTCTGACCAACAGCTTCTCTTTTTGAAAAGTATTTCCTTCTTGTGCCAAGCCTCTTTAATTGTTTCCTTGAAGTGTCAGAAATTTAGGTTTCTTTAAATCAGGCACTATACTCTGCCTGTCATTTATTGTGGAAAATGTCTTATTTTAAATCCTCTTATACCTACTCCTCCTTAATAAACAAAACAAAACCCAGGTGGCATAGATTTGGCAGTAGACAGCAAGAATTTAAAATTCCTCAACAGGAACAAATGTATCTTAAGGGACCATATTTACTTTCAAATAATTGTAATAATAATAAACATTTTGCTTTTATGTTGCCTTTTTCATCAGTAGTTCTCAAAGCACTTTTTGAAAAGAAGTTTGGCATTACTGTGCTGTCTTGACAGTGGGAAAACATATGGATACCATAAGATCTGGCACCGAGATCACTTAATAGCTGGGTGGCAATTAGAGCACAGCTCCCTCTTCAAGACTGAAATGTTTTTCTTCTCTTCTGTCTCTTGGTGGCTTTGGACTGCCAACGTATTCATTTAGGAGATGGTAACTTGACTTCACAGATATTAGTGTCCAAATTCAGGGAAGGAAGTTATTTTTGGACTGAAGTTCACTTGTATCTGGAGATGCCAAGACATTTACAGGCCCAAGAGTTCATCCAACCCTTTAAGCACAAATGTGGAGAGGCTGTTTGCATTGCTGTTCTCAGCCTGAGAATTGCTGCTCATTGCTGCCTTCTCTGAGAGGGAGAGCTTCATTCTGAGCGTCAGAGCCAGGCTGAAGGCAACCGTGCTGCTGCAAATGTCAGCTGGCATAATAAATATTGGAGTGTGAAGGGTGAGGGTGAGGCAACTGATAGAGGTGGATCTGTCATAACTGTGCTTTCATAAAAGTTGGAAACAAGTAGTCCTTTTAATCCATTATTTACTCACTAGATGGTATATAATTATTTAGGCAATTTTTAAAGTCAGTAAAGGGCTTGACTAATTCCAAATTATATTTTAACTCATGCTGAACTCTGTTTCCTAGGTAAAATATGAGCAATTTTGACACTTTTATGGGTAAAATACCTTCTTGTTTTCTGTGAGAACGCTCATAACTTAAATACTGAAGTAAAAAAAAAAATTTAAATATGGTACTCATTACAATGGTCTTTTTCCTGGTTCATTCCATGCTGTTTCTATAGACTTCTGGAAGCTGTAAGAGGAAAGCAAAGATTCAGAAGTCAATTGAGCAGCTTTGTGTCCCGTCTAAAATTCCTCCTTTCAGTTAAAAAGCTGTTTGGACATGTCACAAATGATTGTGGTCTATTACTACTAATAAAACACAGTTATCAGTATAGTGGCTTGGGCACAAATAATTAACTCTTTCCTTTTTGGAGTTTCTTGGTGCATATGAAAGTGGGTTGTGGGCTAATCTTTCAAATATGTCAAATAGACTTAATGTACTTCTGAGCAAGAACAGTCTTGTAGCCCTTGATGCTGCTGAGATTAGTCTCAGGACTGCCTTAAATTACTCCAGCTAGTAGCTTAATTGTTTCCATATAGAACAATTCCTACTATCAAAGGAATTCTCAATTAGGGTAAATTTGTTGTGTGATAGAATAACAGATTTAATGATAAGGGGTTCTGCTGCATATCTCTATACAAAGACAAACATTTATTCTAGCAATGAGCTTAGATTTGTTTTTCCCACTTCTTCAGATATTTGGGTTCTTGCTTCCAGATTTGAGCTGCTCAGGTTATGGTGCTCTGGCAGGTTCTGGCTGCAGGATTTGAGCCACAGTCACACACATCTGCATGTCAGCACTGCCAGAACCCAGAGCTTGGTTTTGGACCTGTTGCTGTTTAATGTTTGTTAGTTTTGAAGTGCAGAAGAAACATGTGTGCTGAACTTTGAGACGTAATAAACACTGGAGTTTTGTTATGACTCATGTAATTCCAACGACCTGAGGATGCTTTCCAGGGTTCTACAGCAAGAAAATATTTTGACCAGTTAATCTGATTCCCACCATTTTTTTTCTCCCCTAGCCCTCTGGTTTTTTGTTGGTTTTTTGTTGTGTTTTTTTGGGTTTTTTTGTTGGTTTTTTTTAACACAGAACATGCATGTGGGCTGACAAGTTTTATTTCAACTGTAACCCTGTGTGACTGGAAAAGAGCTGAGATATAAACCTCCAATGATTGCTCCTACAGTGGAAATCTTGAAAGAACTATTGTATGTGTGTTACAGTGGCACTATGAAAATTCTGTCTTGGCTGACATAAGTACATGGTAAAGAATAGTCCAATTCTGATTGCAAGAAAAAGTGTCATAAAAGGGTCAGTTCTACTGCTGATGTGAAAAACCAGGAGCATCATTTTCATCTGGATTTTTGTGTATTCCAAAGTAATTTAATGTGGAACAGGAATGAAGGTGCAGATAACAGGAGCAACTGAATAGCCTGACCTATTGCAGGGGAATGCTGATACACGTATCTATCATCCAGAGGATTGTTTCCTCACCCTGAAAGCGAAGGGGACTTTCCAAAATCAGTTTCGTTTCTTCTGCCCTCTTTTACCCCGCTATTCCAATGTTCATTTGAAATGTTTTAAATGAATTCTGCACAAGTTCAAAGGCATTAGAGGAATAATAATTCTGATCTGGGCCCCAAACCAATTTGTAGTCATTCAGAAAAGAAAAAAGAAACAAAGAAAAAGGTTTCTTTGGTGTCTTTTTCTTCTTCTTTTTTTTTTTTTCTGTATATAGATAGAACTCTGGTTAAGAAATTCATAACAGAACCCACCTGCAATCTTATCCTGGCTGTGAAACTTTGTGTCTCAGTATTTTAGAGCCATCTGTAAATCTTGGGTCTCAGAGCTCCACCTCAAAGGTGATAGAGAGTAGCATTGTATAAAATCATCTCTAGACATCCATTTTATTTAAGGGATAAGCAGAAGTAGGAGATGGATTGTGGTGGCTGAGTGTAACAGAACATCTTCCAGGCTGTTCCTTTCTCTTTGTACAGGCTTGGAATAGTGGAGGTTCCCCCTCCTCACTAGGAAAATTATTCCAAGGCCTAGTTTTCCAACTGCTAATTTGAAAAGAAATGCTTTACTGCTAGGGAAACTTGTCTCACTTCAGCTCCCAGCTTTCATTTTTCCTAGATTTTATGCTTCAAGAACCATCTGGTACCAGAATTTTTTCCTTGTTGTTGAATGCTTTTCAGTATCTTCTGATTAATGGGATGCATGGAATTTGTCAAATTTCTTGCTGTGAGGTAAAACCTTCTCATTTTTTAGTGTCATGTTTATTAAATTAGTACAGGAATGGACATGATATTTTCTTGAAAGGATTCACCCTGTGGTGGGTTCACAGGACCTGCACTTTGCAAGTTGTAACAGTGTCCCGTGGAAGTTCATAGTTAGCAGTTGCCATACTGAATTTAGACACTGAAGAAAGCTGACACCTTCTGCCAAATTTCCTTGATTAACTCTGAATGATGTGCCAACAAGAATAAAGGAAATTGAGAAAATACAACTCTCAGTGGAAGAACCAAACAGTCAGAAGTCTTGTCAGATCTTAAATACAGCTTAAATTTTAATTTATAAGTACTATTGGCCAGCAAAAAGAAGGTGTTCAGAGGTTAGCCTAACTTCTGATGACAGCAGATTCTTAAGTAGCTGAAAACCTGCAATAGATTTTGTGCACTCTGGTAGAGTAGGCAAATTATGAAACCATAAGGGAGACATGGGAATACTGTGTTACACACATATTTGATGTGGAGTGATGCCTTTTAAACAGAACTAAAAAAGAAAAAAAACCACTGAAATTTCAAAAGACTTTTTTTCATCAGTCATAGATCAATCTCAGTGAGGTAAAATTTGAAAAGAAAGTTCCTAAAGTAAAAAATGAAAATGGACTCATAGACACTACTGAAAGACCTCCCAGTAACAAGACGAAGTTGACAGATTTTGACTGGGAAAGGAAAGAATTCAGTCAAGATTGTTGAGTGTATGACAGGGAGAGTTGCTCAGTTGGGTTAGTGAAGGACTCAGATTTAACTGACTGACTAAATGCTCTTATGGGGTGGTGCATTACCAACTAGTCATTTTTGCTTTGTTAGGTTCACCTCTCCCCTACCCCCAACATGTTCTCAAAAATAAGTTAATCTGATTTGATTGTAAGTTTAGTAGAAATTACCATTACATATCCCACCAATTTTATCTGAAAGTTGTGAAGCACTTTAGGGTAGCTGCAATTTCTTTAGATATAGTTAAATTAATGTCCTTATTGTGTTCTCATGAAAAAAAGGCAGGTCTGAATAAGAATGGGGCTGTAGAACTATGTTGGCTGTCATTACTAATCTTGAATTATTTTTGATCTGTATCTATTATCAACTTTTCCATTATTTTGCTGAGGGGTCATGTCAACCTACTTCAAGTTATTCGTTCATTCTCCATTTGTTTGCCTTCCAAACCTTTTTTGGTTGGTTTTTTCCTCTCCTTCAATTTTCTTCGCTGTTCTCCGGAATTTCGCATGTTTCAAAAATTGCCAAACTTAGTGGTAATGACTTAGACTTCCAGTAGTGGCTATTTTATTTTTTTTTCTGGGCAGAAATTGTCTGTTTTTGTTGAGTTAAGAACACTGAGTTACTTTTTTACCAGTTCGGATCTGTACTTATGAGGTCTCACAGTGATAACGAGGGACACCACCAATTCAGAAGCCAAGAAAATTTTTTCAAGGCACCCCAGTGTGTGGCTGTGTGAGTGACTGGTTTTCCAACTTGAAGACCAGAGGCAACACCATTGGCAATAATATTTTTCCGGGGTAAAACAGCAGAAGTGAACTCAGAATTGAGCCTAATTCAATTAACTATGAATACAATGAGTGGTTTGAAGCATTTTAAGTTAATTCCTAATTGTTGCGTGTGTATTTTTAACAGAGTGTATGGCTATAAAGAGTGAGAAGTAAAGATTTGGATTCCACTGTGTCTAACACCTTGCTAAAGTTCTTGGACTGACACACAGAATCATCCTTCATAACATATAAACTGAAGTATAATCAATGTCATATTTTTCTGTTACTTATAACTCATCTAAAGCTCTTTGTAAGTACAGGATGTCACATCTTACTGTCTTGAGTGATGGCTCTATAGGTGTAGCAGATTTTGGGAGTCTGTGGAGGTTTTTTCATTATAAAGAGGTTTCTCAAGGCCCTTCACACAACTATCATTCACATAATCCTTGTCTTTAAATTATGATAACATTCCTTCTTGTCACATCACACAGCCCATAATGAAAGGCAGAGATTAACCACCTGGGCCATTTACTGCTGAGTGATAATAACTGCAAATCCAAGGGAAAGGCACTGCCCACTTGAGCAGGGTGCAGCAGTGACTGCTGCCCCCCAGCACCTTGATCCTCAGGACAGTGGGGGGCATGAAGAAACTTGTTCCTTCCACACTTGGGCAATAATGGTGGTTACCTGACTTTCTCATTGCAGTAGATATGTTTTCATTAACATTCTAGATGGATTTTTTTCCATTCTGCCTTCTCTTCTTTGATTGACACCAGCTTTGTAGCTTCTCAGAGGATGGGTTGTGTCTCAGCATTCAATTTAGCCCTTCAGATAGTCCCTTCTTCCCTTTTTAAAAAAAAAATTTTTATTGCATACAACTTTTTGAAAGTTGATGTTTCTTTTTACAGTATTTTCTAGAGGCTTAAAGCTTTAAGACCAACAACATTATTGCATCAGTCAAGTGCCAGCAAGAAAGTCTTTTAAAAAAGAAGGGAATAAAGTAATCTATAATCCACCTTGACGAATGTTTATCAGACCAGAGAAAAGGAAAATTTAGCAAATAGGATTTTTAAGGACTGGGGAGGGGTGTATGGTGGGAGGAAGTGGGATATTTAATAAAGATCAGGAAATTCAGAAGAGCTTAGAAAAGAGGTTTTTTCCAGATGTTGTAATGTGAGGAGGCCACATGCTAAGTTTATTTGCAGAAATTCATCTCGCACTGATTTCTTTGTTATGGAAAGGTCTTGTTTTTGTATTTGTTTCCATAAACATCTTGATTTAAATATTTCACATATATCCATTACAAATGTGTTGAAACAAGAATAACAAAGGGGCAGTTATGAAGAGTAAATTTGAATATTTTATTACATGTGACATATTTCCTTCTGTCCTGTTGTTTCAGAGAAGACAAGCATTAATGCTTGGCAAAATTAAACAAAAGAGAGTATAACATGATATCCATTTTATATAAATTAAGATGCCACAGTTTGCAATTTTTTCCAAATCCAGTATTTTAATATCATTTACATTATGATAATAGTCCAGAATATTTTTAATGTTAAATTCTTTTTATGGTAAGACCTCTTTTCTCTAAGGCATTAATAATTTAATTAACAGTCACAGAGTGAAATTCTTTTTCAGCTAGTAGCAGAGCCACCTTCATTTAAAATGCAGAGTTAACTTGGCTCCAAAATGATGTAGGTGACAAAAAGCTGCAAATTTTCACCCTTTTTGTTTTGTTTAAGCTGTAGGTAAAAACTGATCTCTGTGTTCTTTTTGTTTAAGCAGCTCTAATAAATTCTGCTTGTCTGGAATAAGCAGCATAGTACTCAGCAGTAGACACTGTACTCTTATCTAAGGATATAGAAAGGCACAGATCATGTTGTTTTATTTGGAAAATGGTGTGTAATTATGGAAATAAAGAAAATGTTAGAACAGAGGAGGCAGTGTCACATGTACGCATTCAGCTTTTGTTTTCTGGGAAATTGTTTGGGTTTCTCCAAGCATAAATTCTTCACTTGCAGAGTTGTGAGGCTTCTTCAAAAGGATGAACTGATTTTCTGTTTTTCTTTTCCAAGAAAAAAGGGGAAAATTTGCCTATAAGGTGAGCTTTCCAGCATGTTCAATACTGTGAACCTTAGAAATATTGCAAAAGGGTTTAAAGCCCCAAACCCTAAACTAGCCCCAAAATAAATCACAGAACAGCTTTTTGTTCAGTTTTCTACTTCTAGGACATTACTTTCCAAAGAGGAATTGTTACATCTCACATTTGTGTGAAAAAGAATAAGCGTTTATGTCCTTTGCTAGGCTTGGCCTTGAAGTCATGTTGGGGTGTAAGATATATTTGATTAATATATTTTATGCTGCTTGTTCACTGCATACAATAAATGTACTTGATGTTGGGCAGCTGCTAATTGAAAATCTGGGTACTCAGGAACCTGTACATTCCCTCAGGAGGCACTGAGTTTTAAAGCCAGTGTCTCCTCCACCATCTGTGACTGGCCTGTTTTATGATAAGGTTCTCCCTGAAGAGCTCTGGAGAGCTTTAGGAAGCATGGTTTGGTCAACTTCTGTCTGTTTATGGGTAAGGACAGCATAATCCTAAATATGAGAGGTACGGGGACCAAGAGTACTTTAATCAGTGTTTGTCAAAGGATTAGACAAAATAAACTCCGAGTTCAATTTTGATTTCCTTTCTGAGAGCTGTGATTCTCAGAGATGAAGTGACGTTGTGGGAAATAATCTTGTAAAGGGGCCAAAAATTGTAAGTCAGTCCTCAAACCAGTTTTTGAATCCCGAAAGACTCTTGCTGTTGAATAAACAGTTGTAAAAGAACTCCATGGGAGGCCTTATGTTTTTGAGAAGTCTCAGATGTTGAGGCTTAAAAATCATGTAGCAGCCTTCTTGTATCATGTTTTGTACCTTCTGATAATTAATGTGGCCCAGCATAGCTCTCATTAAATTGTACATAATTTGTACAAGGTCCAAAGGATTTGACTTGCTCAGCTGGAAAATCCTACATGGGCTCATGCTAATTACAGCGACTGTGTCTGTATTTACAGTGATCCTTAGAACTGAATTTTTTAACTGCTACCAAGAAATTGGGCATCTTTTGCTGTTTGTACTCTTGTGGCATCTGAGGGCCCTTGGGAAGACACCAGGCCAAGACTCAGTGACTGATTACAGGAGGTTTCTCCTGGTGTTTTCTCATTGCTTTGTTGGAACAAACAATTGGTCTGGATATCAAGATGGGATGCTGCTGTTGGGAACAGGAGGCTCAGAAGAACCCAGAATTTGGTCATTAAGATGTGACATCAGCTAAGCTCAAGTTTCAAGGCTGAAATCAGACATTACTTAAAAGTCTATCCTCCACATAAGCCCGAGTGCCAAAGCCTCAGGCTGCTGAGGGGCACACGGGTGTGGCTTTCTGGCCTTTGCAATGAGCTCTGTTCTGTCTTGCTAGAGCAAAAGAAGGGCTAAATTATCACTATTCCCCTGCCTCCCCCACCAATGGAATTGTTTTGTAGCCAGCCAATTCCCAATTACTGTCCTGCTGTGAGATTCAGTGACTCGTCAGAGGTCTGTTGTACTGCAGGAGCTGAGCCAGGCTCTGTGTGCCAGTGCAGGGTATTAAGCCCACAGCAATTCCTCATTTGTCTTTTGCTGTAGGATGTGGTGTGTCTGATCCCCTAAGGTGTACAATATTATCCGTATTTTCTGAATTAGTAAGAAAAACTTGGAAATAAACAATGTTTTTTTTTTTACAGTAGTTATAAGATATTCCCCCCCTACAGAATTGTAATTCCATACACATCAGTGAAATGAATGTGTTCCTGAAAACTCATAATGTATTTTTGTAGTGGCAGACATTTGCATTACCTAGGCATACGACTGAACCTATTATCCAGGACAAAACTGAACTCTAGAGTTTGGTCATGAAATGGTCATATTTAAATGGGATACAGGGCTCAAAATGCCCCCATCTTATCAGTACTTCTCAGTATGATTTTGTACTTGCATTGTTTGCTCTTGTTAATAAGAGCCTTCCCAAAGCTTCAGACTTGAATAAATGAATATTTAATTTAAGTAGAATGGTAAACTATCCAAGGGTTTGTGAATGCCTGGGGTTATCCCTTGGTTGCTACATCTCTGAAAGTTCACTGTGAAGCACAGATTAAACCACCAAGCATTTATTTAAATGTTGTGACCTGCCAAACAGGCTCATCAGGCAGCTGGAGGGGTGGATTTAGGTGTCTTTAGGTTTGCTTAGAAACACAGCACAATTCTGCATGGCAATTCTTTACTGGTGTGATCGAGGTGGCACTTTAGAATTTGTGTCTTCAGACAGAAATAGGTCACATGGAGATCCCTTGTCTCTGAGCAGCCTGACCCAGCTGAAGGTGTCCCTGCTCCTTGCAGGGGGTTTGTAGCAGATGACCTCTAAAGGTCCCTTCCAACCCAAACCAATCCGTGTTTCTGTGATTTCCAGCTCTGTTAGCAGAGTAACACCTCAGCTTCTTCTGTTCCTGTAAAACCAGCATGGGATTATCCAGGAGGAATATTATCTGGGGAAGGTTTCTTTGGGAGAGATGTAGGATGAGAACACGTCATGCTTTAGCTCATCCATGACATGAATTGCAGGCCTCTGTTCTGATAGCACCCTTTCCAAAAGAATACCAAAAGTCCTTCACTAATTCCTTCACCAGGCCTGCTGGGCAGAAGAGCTGGAAAGAGGAAAAGGACCCATGTGTAGGGCTGGAGAATATTATTCTTCATAGAAGGGATGAGACTGGCAGAATCAGAATGTTTTCTGTAAACCAAGTTTTGACCACATTTTCCTTAAACAGTGTATTGGTGTGTTCCTCTAACAGTCACTGCTTCTGTAATGCCTTCTGTTTTCTTTCCTCTGGTTTCTGTGTGTATGTGTCCGTTCATTTTTTTATTTTTCTTTTGGGTTTTTCTTTAGTCTATGAAGACTAGCTTGGTGTTATGCTTTTTAGCTGTTCATCTGGTCACATGAATTAGGGAGGGATTTTTTCACAGTTAAAATATTACTTTGCTTTGAAACAACATTCTTGGATGAATTTTCATAATGCTTCTTAAAATATTTATAAAAACAGACATAAGAATTATTTTTCATGAGATCTTTATGAAAATTTATTCTCAACATATCAGTAGTGTTTGGCTTTTTTTAAAAATTATTCTTAGAATTTGTATCAATTTACTCATTTTTAGTTTAGGAGTCTCAAAGTATTTTGTAGTGCTTACTATTAATTACAAATTAAAAGATACTCTTCTTCCCCAGATGAATTCACAGAGAATCTGGGTTGTGTGTACAAAGAATATAATTTCAAATGGTATGTTATGACCTTAATTTGGAATTGTAAGGCGCTTCATCCTGTGGAGGATGAGCAGCCCCCAGGCCCTGGTGCAAATGGGGAAACTGAAGTAAAGCTCAGGACTTCGGCAGTAAGAAAACTTGATCCCCCAATCTCTGCCAATGAGCTGGTGTGATTTAAAGTTTCTACTGTGATTTTGTTTTCCTGTATGCGAGGCCAGGGTGGCCCAGGAGCCCAGTAATCAGCAGAACCTGGCTGGGAGGTAAATCCCCTTCGCAGCCTGGCATCTCTGCACTGTCACAGCTTCTCTGGGAGATTACAGCAGAATGATGTCTTGGATGGTTAGTCAACCTTGACAGCTCTGTGGTAGAGCCAGTTACAGAATCTATTGCAGAACCTGAGAATTTCTGTTTAATTCCAAGCACGGAGACAAACCAGAGATACTCTATCTGAAACTTGATTTTAGCTCGTTATGGTTTCATGCACATGTCAATATTCCCTGCTCTGTAATAGTAATCAATAGCTAGAGAAAAAGGTAAATTTATATGAAAAATTATTTATCAAAATGTTTGTTGTGCAAATTGTTCTTTCCTAGGCTTGCATTGCCAAATGATATTTATTGACTTTAATTGGATATGATTGCATTCTGCATTCTAGGCAGAACAATTTTTTGCTACTCTCTGCCTCTGTATTTGCTTTTCAAATTCAATTTTCTATACCAAAGAGAGTGAGAAGGCTATTTAACACAATGGTACTTACTTAGAATACTGATTATATAGTGTTCTCTGTCCCCTTCCCATCTTTGAGACACTTTATTCCCTGATGAACTATAGCAGTATTAAAAACCATAAACTGTGCCAGTAATAGACAGCTGATAGGCTTCATATATGGAAAAATAACTTCTTTCAAGTTTTTTCATCATGATAGACACATAAATTAGGACTGAAATTAAAAACTCCTCAGGGATATTTTCTTTGTTAAAATAATGCCTCCTTACATGACTTGGTTTAGTTATGTTAGCTCTATAAGTAAAGTGTATTCCTTGTTGTAAATAGCATATTAATTGATGTTAATGGGAAGTAGCTGTGCTGCAAATAGTTTGTGCTATGGTACTAAGTTATCATCCACCCTCCAGCTACAAAATTTATTGGTGTGCTGGGCCAGCATTATACACTGAAATGTTGTTACTTCAATTACAGGCACTGAAAATGGGGGTGAAAAAGTGTGCAGGTTTTTTTGGTCCCTGCTTCTCTAAGCAAATTCTCCTCTAACTGTATTTGCTGCTACCAGAAAATGCTGTTAAAATGTAGGATCATTGCAGAAAGTATAATTTCCCATTTATGCTGACATGGAGCTCTACAGTGGACAGTGTCATAAGAAAGTAAGATTAGTTCAACAGTATCTAATAGCTGGCACCAGTGCAGGCTAAAACTCCTGCCAATAGGCTAGAGCCCTTTTCCTGCAGGAAAAACCCTCTTTCAGTCCTCTTCTAAAGAATATTGTGAAAGTTTGAAAGTTTGGTACCTTCTGACTTTTTGATGGGTGTGGAAAGGGAGAAGTTGTGTAAAGAGCTCATTATCTTGGAGGCCATTTATTGCTCTGACAGAAGTGGAAGTCCTAAGTTGCACACAGATTCTTTCCTCCATATTTCCTGGAAGGAATATATTGTCCATAACAATGGTTTTGGAGAAGGCTGGGCTGTAACTTCACCACAACCTCCTCCTGAGCAGGGATGACAAACCTGCCACCAAATAAAAGTCTGAAGTTAACTTTTGGTCAGAAAGGTTCTCTTGTCCTGTGAAGAGTGCTCCACAATTCCCCTCACTCCATACAGCTTTCTGCTTCACAGTTTTCTGGGCTGCTCAGCCCAGCTACAAGGAATTCCTTGTTTGACAGACAGCAGGTGCTTGCATGCTTCATGGAGAGTCTAAAGCATGGGAGAATTCCAGGATGTTCTCTGCAAGGCTGCTCAGGCAGGCACTGACCCGGTGAAGGCAGTGCTAAGTGCTTTCTGAGATGAGTCCTCCTGCCGAGGGGAAGGCAGCTGCTTCCAGAGCTCACCACTGGCTCTTCCTTCATTCTCAGGAGTCATTTCTTCAAGCAAATGTCTGTATTTGAACAACTTTCCTCGCTTAGTTCTGCTGCACTGTAATATGGAAAGTAGAAATTCCAGTCCTTTAGAAGGATGCTGCCAGGGTACAATTTTGTGATACAAATTAATTTGTAGCTGGACATTCAGTACTTTAATTTTTACTTAGGTTAGATCCTTTATTTGGAAATAGAACACCATTTACACTTATTAAATACTCTGTTTCTATATATTTCATTAATCTAGAACATAGTGTTGCTTTACATAACTCTGTATTTCCCAGTGCTGGTGTAATACATGAATATAGCATGGTTCCCGTAGGGAAAGTAACGTAAGTATTATTATGTTAACTCCTTTAGATTTGTTACATATCTATTTTCTCTGGCTTTCAGACTAGCACAGCCCTGATTTTTATTGTGTACTTACAGCATGCTAAAAACAAAGTAGCAGAACGGCAAATTTTGACCTTTCTGTCTTAATTATGGTGTATATTATTTTATGCCTTTGAGCTCTTCTAGTTTAGGAGGAAGTTAACTGTGGTGGGGAAAGCTTGTGCCAAATGCACTTGACAGCTTAACAATTTTCAGTCGTTGTCCTCAGATTCTGATGTGCATTTTTGTTCTGCTGTCTAATTATAGCACCAGAAGAAGGGTGTACAATATGTTGCTGCTTTCTTCCTGCAGTGCAGTATAGTGCATTTTGCTTAATTATGGAGGAATAAGATTCTATAGTGCACCAGGAGCTCTGTCTTGCTTTTTGAGCAAACCAGAAAATATCTGTCTTGTATGTTGTCACAGAAAAGAATCTGGGTCTCTGTTTTAGTACTTGACAAGGAGTCTCTCTAAAATGAAGAAATAATTTAATATTGGTTATAGATTTTCGCTATAGTCACTGCATAATTTTGTGTACGGCTTTTTCTTAGGTTTATAGAATTAATCCATGCATCCAAGTGCACCACCATCTTAGACTGCAGATGAATAGTGTTTTCCATTGTGTTAGATTTTGAATAACAAATCCATAAAATCACCAAAATATCTGTACCAAAGACACTTTTCACAGCTTCTCTGCTTCTGTCTTTGTGCTGAATAGGTACAACCCAAGGAGAAGATACAAGCAAATGATTCCCTGTGCAGAAATTAAGATAGGAAGGATGTTTGAAGGATGAATGCCAAACACTCTTTTTAACTGTTTCATGTACTCTTCAGCTGCTGGTGAGTTGAAGGGATGAAATTAGCTGGAACTAGAGGACGGTTTGAACAAAAGACTTGCTTGCTCAGGGTCATGTAAGAAAAAGTTTAGACAAAAGCATCTTGTTTAAAACAAAATGTATCTACCCACTCTAATCCATGTGGATAACACATTTAGGGTTCTCACTGACAGGAGGTCACAGCCATCTGTATTTGATTGAATAACATTGTATCAAAGTCAACATGCAGAGGGCTCACCAGAAGTTATCAGAATTATCATTTCAATTAAACAGATGGCTGAGGAATCAAATGAAGAGCCTTTGAGTGATGGCTACGGAATCAATAATGTCTTTCTGAGCTTTATTGATTTATCTTTGTCCAGGCGGTAGAATTGATTTATGTCTCTAGCTTTATTTTGATAAGTCAATGATAGCTCAACTATTCCTAAATTAATGTCTTCTTTCTGTGGGGCTTACATTATTTTTTTTCTCCTGGTGAGGAGACAGAATTTTACATCGAGCCAAACTGATTTTACTAAGTAATTCTGTGGCTAACAGAGTATCATAAATCAAGCAGAAAGATGGTCTTTGCAGTTTCACATGGAATGGATGACTTAGAATTGTGGAAAAGGCATTTATTTATTTAACCAGTCAGATGGCATTGCATTTTTCCTCTTTGTGCTAACAGACCAGTTGACGTTTGCAAGCAGACAGGATTCTTGCTGTGAAGAATGCAGTACTGTGAGGATTGCAGTGTCTTTCCACAAATAACAGGGAAAAAGAGAAAAAATGTGTCTGTGTGTGAGAAAAGGAGAAGAAAAGGGCAGTCCAGCTCCACAACTAAGCTGCTTTTGCCATATGGTGCATTCCAAATGTATGTGAAAAGATATAACATGTGGAGCTCAGTCTTGTGGCGTGGGGAACAGAGCCTGGTGTGGTACCAGATTGCTTCTTAAAAACCCAGAGAGCAGAGTCAGTTTTGCTGCTGTTAGAAATGCCCATATCAGTAAAAGTTTTGTTTTCTGGGTCACTGAAATATTGGCAATAGTTTTACAGGCTGCTAAAGCAAGCAGGTCACAGCTGCTTGCTTGCCTTTTTCTTTTACAGTATGTACCCTTAAAAGTTCCTAGGAATAGTTCTGGGGTTTCTTTCGAGAAAGTAGGAATGAAAAATAGCTTCATTAACTGACCCTTCCCCCTCATAATCTCCTTTCTGCAATTTTTTTCAGTACCAAACCCAGGTAAATTGTTCAGTAAATACTGAGTAGGCTGGATCTGATGATGGAGGCTTAGAATTTTATTGGTCTAAAAATTAGATCCCAGTAGCTCTAGCAGGACCTAACCAAGCTGTGCCTCCCTGTTAGCTCAAGCTTAAAAAAGCTTGGTGCAGCCTTGTACAGTTTCATATATTATGTATATCATAATTTATCCTTCTGGGGATCTTCATGTATCAAACAGAGCCTGACTACAAGTTTCTTCACCTATTTTAATCTGTATATATTTTTTTAGAAATGGCGAGGAAAAAAGTGATATTGAAATGCAGTGTGTTTGGAAGGAATGTCAGGAGACCTGGGCCATAATTCTATCACTGTCTGACTTGAATAATCAGGTAAATGACTTCGTTTCTTTTATCTTCATCAGTGATTAAAAGGATAAGTACACCCAAAATTGCTAACTCCTACCTGTTTTTTAAATTCCTTTAGTTTTGGTGGTAGCTTAGAGTCTCAGCTCCTTTGAGCATATAGGTCCCTATCTTTAATTACCTTTATCAGGGAAAGCTTTGTGGTTTAATTTGTGCCAGGTTTTTTGAAGGTCATAAATTCAAAGACCTGTTGTTACTGAAATAGAACTGTTATGTTAGAATAAAAAAAAAAATCAATTTTCAAGGCTGGAGAAAGAGATAATGATTTGATCTTATAAAAACATAATAAAGGAGAAAACAATATATGGACAAACTAAAAAAAAAAAATTCTTGAAATTGAGAAATCAGAAGAAAGAGCACTTTTCCCATCAAAATGCCAAAATGCAGGGATCTTCAGGAAAGTCAAACCACTGTATCTTTGGTTGAATGTTCATCATAATTATAATTAAGTGACATCTGAGACTTGTGTAATTCAATATTCCTGATTAGATTTCTATGAAATCATAAACAGATAACTCTAATCAGAAGACCTAAATTCAACAGAAACGATTGTAGATAAACCTCTCTTTTTGAAAGTTGTTTTTCATATTTAGTGCTCTCTTACTGTTGAATGCTTATTGTTTACATACTGGATGCATATTTTCTTTGCCACTTGAGGCAGTATATATATATATATACATAGAGACAGATGTCTTTAGTCTTAAGAGACTCAATAATGATAGTACAGAGATTTTTTGAGAGGGCGCATTACCCAGAGGTGTACCAGGTCCTGCCAGGTTTTATTTTCTCTAAATGCACGTATTTTGTGCCCAGTCAAGAGTGTGATCTGAAAGTAATGCTGCCTTATGGGGTCTCAGAAAGCTGAGCAATAAAAGGCATTTAAACATCAATTTGAGAAAAGAGGCCCACTTGGGTGGAGGGTTTGAAAATCTGCTTTAAAGAGATTTACAATGCAAGGAAAGCCATTGTGCAACCCCTCTTTTATTTTATTACAACCCTATAGGATGGTCAGTCAGTTTCAACTTAGGTAAGGTAGAAAGTTATGTAGAAACACAGTAAGAAAAGGAGATAAAAGCATTCCAGCTGTCATTCCAATATTATCACTTCAATCAGATTTTGAGCACAATGTAGCTGTGCTGAACTGTGGTTCAGTGTGTCAAGCCATTGTCTGGCATCAGCATCTGCAGAGCTGCTATTGTTTTACTGGAGCAGCTGCCACTCAAACCTGGGATGGAGTGGGTGGAAGGCATTCCAGAGTTACACTTGCATTGTGCTGCACAAAAGAGACTATTGGGATAACTCCCCCCAGCTTTTTTTTTTTTTTTTTTAAACTTTGCATGACTTTAATACAAGAAATCTTTTATTTGAAATATTGGGCAGGCTGATAAGCAGGATTCTGGAGATGAAAATTACAATACAGAAACGTCTAGAGATTAAAAGATCTGTGTGACAGAGTATAGATGTACACGTTGTACTTCTCATCATTTCTGCTGGTGGGTGGACATAAGCAGTGGAAACTGAAATATCTTTACAGAGATATTTCATTCATGTATGAGTGTTGGGTTATGCATGAAGGAAATTAAATTTTTTCACCTTGAGAGAGAATGAATAGGTTTGTAATCTTCAGTATTCAGACTATTAGAGAAAGCCAATAGAGACAGTTCAGGGATGGCTGACGTGGGGCTGAGTGGAGCTGAGGGTCAGTGTTCAGCAGACAGCACGAGGTAGGGGTGGGCTAAGAAGAAATGAGTGGCAAGAAGAAATTCTTTATTGGGAGGGTGGGGAGACACTGGACCAGGTTGCCCAGAAAAGCTGTGGATGCCCCAACCCTGGAAGTGTTCAAGGCCAGGTGGGATAAGGCCTGGAGCAGCCTGGTCCTGATGCCTTAATAATTTCTGGTTTTTTACTCTTCATGTATCTGTAACTTGCTGTGGTTCTGTGCTTCTCACAAAGTGCTAAAAGCCTCTGTTCCCAGCACCTTTAGCCAAACAAAGCTCTCTGAATACAGATCCAAGGACATATTCATTGCCCTAGGGCCCGAAAATGTGTAAACAACAGTGAGATGGGGGGAGCGGGCCTGGGGTGGTGAACATCATCACCTGAGGGTGAAGAATTAGGAGCCAATATGGGACAGAACTAAAGGTGAAGGGCTCGTGACCCAGGGTCCATTTTGGGTGTAGTCCCATGAGGGACTTTGCTTGCCCGAATGTACCTTCAAGGCCTTGAAAACCTTGAGTAAATTTGTCCGCTTTTTATACTCTTAAATTGTCTTGGTGTCTCTTTCTGGTAGTCTTTTTTTTAGGCATCAGTCCAGTGGGAGGTGTCCCTGCACAGGCCAGGGATTGACACTGGAGGGACTTTAAGGGCCATTCCAAGCCCTTAACCTTCTCTGACTGCATAACATTCTATGGTCTGAGCAGGGGTTGGTTCAGATGATGCTCTCCAGGGCTCCTTTCAGCTTCTTTGATTCTTTGACAAGGACTATCAGGAAGGCTTTTCATTTTCCCATGCATTTAATGTTAACTTTATTTTTCCATTTCCCTTAGGAAGCTGAGTTTCTGCCCTACCTGAATGCCTCGCTGACCACAGTGAGCAGCTAGGGAAGGTCTCTTTCCCTTAATGTCCTCCAGAAGTGGAAGGGACAGATAATACCCATAATTAGTCTCTGAGAACATCTCATAGTGATTAAATAAATTTCTTTTTCTCTGAAAATAAAAAACTCCAGACTTTCAAGGTGTGCCACAGGAAGGCACAGTGCTCTTCTGTGCCTCCTGAATATCTCTTTTGTAGGAATTGAGCTGGAAGAGAATGGTTCATTAGCAATGGCTGTGAGACAGTGAAGCACACATTGAAAAGGTTCTCTGGACCAACTTTGCAAAAGGCAGAACTTCAAGGATTTTCTCCTGAGAAAGTAAAGGCTGCGATGCATTTCAAGTTGTGGTCCAGGCTTTGCAAGTCCATTGTTGGAACAGTTCTTGATAAAACGCTAGCAATTTGAACAGAAGGGCAATAAATCTCTAAAAAAAAAAAAAAAATTGCCTGTCATTACAGGATTTCATTCTGGATCAGTATCTTCAGATTGTTCAAATATTGAATAATTTCTTATTTAAACATTTAGCTGCAACAATATGCTCACTTAGTAGGTAACAAGGGGCCTATTGAATTGGCAAGAGATTTTTTAGTGAGTTTTGTTTGGTTTGTGTCATATGAAGCCAATCAAAGGTAGACAGGAGAGATTATATTATGCCTAAGCCTTGTTATTAAGGTTAAAATGAGATAAATGGAATATTGAGATTTTAATTTCCAGCCCTCTCATTCCTGCTTCCTGAAAGGAAAAGGTGCATGTGGCTTAAATTTGAAATTTTTAATGGGAGGAAAAGTGATCTGTGCAGAAATTTTAACATCAAGGGTTTGATGACCTTTACCATAAACCAAAGCAAAAGAAGACAAAAAACATTCAGGAAGTTGTTGCCAAACTGCTTTAATACTGTGGGAATGGAGTCATATTTGCCAATCCAAGAAGTTCAATATTATCTGCAGTGCTAACAGGGTGACAAATGATGGGAGCAACAATTAACAACCTGCTGTACTAATGACGTACGGTGTTGCTATAGGACCACTTGCATTAATGCATAGTTTTTATGTATCACACTGTTACATTCAATTTTCATGTTTCTGATTAGACCAAACTGAAAGAGTAGGGTTTAGTTTGTTTGTTTCCCTCTCTAGTGATAGTTTTGTCCTTTGATTTCTGTTATTTTGGGCACCCAGAGCATTTTGGCACTTCTAACTTATCTCACCTGGTTTTTGGGAGAGACCGTGGCAATGCAGAGATTTGTATAAACTTCTACAGGTTGGTATGCTTTAATATGTTTCAGTTTTTAGATTAGTGCCATTTTGATAATATTGTCTCACTAAAGAAGAATATTAGAAGGGTCAATTATGTCAATTGTAATTGCTAGTACAATTTCAGTCTGAAGAGAGTGCATAGAGATGTGAGGCCTTGAAAACCATCCTAGCGTGAGTCCCTTATCCAATATGAATTCTAAGGTGCTACCTCAACCTCAGTTTTGCTGGGAATGTTAAAAATAAACCACAATGGAATCTTGTTGGCGAGATATATAATGTGGACTAATGCAAAAGAATGTATATCAGAAAGTACAATTTGTACAAATACAGTATTGAATCAATTTTGACTTCATGTGGGCACGTCATTGTACCATAGGGACCATAAAAACCACAGAGTCTAGGCTGATATAAAATCATAAAATGGAGATAAAAGCATAAATTATGATAGCAGTATTTATATGGCAGTGTGCTCAATCTTTCTGTGAATAATGTGCTCAGTGAGGCATCCTTTGCAAAGACCCTGGAGTGGAAGATGGAAAACAGAATGGATTGAAACAGAAATGAGAATGTGTATGTTGCTGCTGGTTTCTCAGTTCCCTGTTCCTGTCCAGAGCAGGAACAGGCTGAGCCCCTGGTGTGGTCCATCCCTGTACAACCACAGAGCCATGGCACAGCTGCTTTATCCTGGTGCAGCTGTTGCTGTTTCTGGCCTGTTTCTTCCACTTCTACAGAATCTTGAAATAGTCAATAGAACTGGTTAGGGCTGAGAGAGCAGCTGAGAGCAGGTCCTCCAAAAGCAGTGCTGGTGGTAGAGCAAAGACAAGGAAGGAGAGTGAGGGGAAAGATGACAGAGAATTACATGAGCAGTGCAGGCTGTCTGACTGTTCTTTTTACCAGGCTCTGGAGCAGAACAATGGATGAAAACCAGGTGCAGCAAAAGGGAGGAATGACCTAGTAGTATTTGCTTACTCTTTGGAGAATACTTGGTGTGCTTTTGAGATTGGTAGAGGAGGGATTTTTGAGTGTTCATGGAAATCGTCAGGGTTTTGTGATTTAGCTGATGTTAGGAAGTTCAGCTTTCTTGCATCGATACAGTGAGCTTGCTTCTTTTAGAAGTATTTGCACAAACACTCAGGTCTGCAGTGGTTGAGTGATTCATCTCACAGACAGTCCCACAGCTCAATTATAATTGAACTGATGTGCTTTTCCCACTCTATGCCTGCGTCTGGACATAGAACCCAGTGATACTGCTGAAAGTCTTCCTAATCAGCTAGGAAAAAAGCCCCCAAAATAATCCAGAAATATCCTTTGTTAAAAGGATGTCATCAAAGCAAGGCAGGAGAAGAACTCCCCTGAGGGAAGAGCTCTGTGCTCCCTGTTGGAATGCTCTGCAGGGCGAGCCCAGGCGCAGGGGTTATCCCTGGGAGATGTGCAGCTGGCAGGTAGGCTGCAGGTGGCAAGCACCAGGCTGGTTTATAGCCACAGCTGGGTGTTCAGCTGGGGCTGCTGCACCTTGGCAAGCCCAGGCTCATCGCCGTGCCTCAATCAGATGTGCAATCATATTTGATTTTTTAAGAATTCTCTGCCCTTACTGAATGCAGTCTTGGCAGATGTTTACTGTGATAATTTGAGGCCAGCTCCCCCTTTTGATCTCTAGTCTTTATTTCTGCAAAGCTATTCAGACAGGCTTGAAAACATCAGCTTCTGCTTTCAACAGTGCATCCCTTATTTTGAAAGGGTTAACACAAGCTGCTGTACCATGGCCTTCCACAGCAAGGCACATTCATTGCTGTAAGTGTATTTCTGGTGACTTGCAGGCAAGTAACTGGTCAGGGATTATATTTCTGATTATCCTTTTGATTTAGTTAGAATAAAAGCACCAGTGACATTGCCAATGACCCAGATGTTTGAAAAAGCTGTAGATTAAGATATTGAGGGCTGTACCTCCAAATCCCACAATATTACATTAACACACGTTCAGAAGCTGAGGAATTGGATTTAAATCCAGCTCTTGAACCCCCTTCATAATCCCATTTTGTCTTTGGAGTGGTGAAAATAATGATAATGCAGCTGCCACAAGAGTGGCTGTGTGAGCGTTTTTCACATTAGAAAGGCTTTTAATAAAGTAAAAGTGCCTGAAGTGGAGAAGCATCTTTCCTTCTTTCTTGCAGCCTTGATAGCAATGAAAAAATTTTCAAATGTTTTAACTCACTGTGGGCTGGAGATTGGTGGAAAAGGGATATGGTCTCTGACTCACAGACAAGTACAAGCTTCACATATTAAGAGCTCATTAAAGATTGATGATGTTTACATCATTCATGGTTACTTTCAATTTTTGTTGTGCACATGACTGTCAGATGGCATTACAGATGAAGATCAAGCATGAGAGCAGTGACTGCATCAATCTCAATTTTGATTCTAGAGGTTTCATCAAAAGAACAAAGGCAAAAAGGTGACAAGAAAAATAACTACAGGTGTTTCTAAGGAAATCCTGGAGAGGGTTGGTGTGTCAGATACTGAGGTTCCTCAGCAAGGATCATTAATATGTGTAAATGCTTACATCCAAGCTCGTTTTGCCAAGCTGCAGGCTTGGCACAATCCTTGGAAATTTGATGAATGGGCATCAGTGAATTAGAGTGGACACATTGTAGTGTGCACTACAGGCATGCTCCTGGAGTAAAAGTGCTAAATCAGACAGGCTTTGTTGTGACTCACAGTGCTGCTTTACCTCTGGGTGGTAGAAATAGAAAATGGGGTTTCCAGTACAGGTGATCCTTTTCAATGCTAATTTACCATCTGCTAGGAACAGGTGGTGTTTCCCTTTGAACATGTTTCTATTGTACATAAGTGAAGTGATGAATTTCCATTCCAGGATATTATGTTCAAAGAAAAGTTAATAATCTGCATATTTTTCAATTGGTACAGGAACCAGCCAGAGGATTACAGTCTAAGTGGAGGAATGGCTCATGTAGATGATTCAGTTGGAACCATAGGGGTTTTATTCCAAGAGATCTGGAAAGGGAAATTCTCAGTATTACCATTGGTTTCTTCCCCTCCCCATGCTCCAGATGTGGTAGTCATAAAATCTTTTTTTTAAAATTCTTTTAAATTTTTTATGTTGAGTTCTGTGTCCTGCAATAAAATGCTGAGAACAAGACTGTGATTTAGGCCATGTTTCATCTGAAAAAAGAGGCAGCTTTTCTACAAGTAGTTGTTTCTGGTAGAGGATGGATGGAGATATATGAAAGATGAGTATACACAAGATACTTGGAAGGCAGAAAGGAGGATTAAAGATCAGCTGTGTATTTTTGTGCTACAAAACCTGTGTGCACAGAAAGAATTGTCTGTGAACTGTGGACAGCTAAGGCCAAATGCCCCAGTTCAGGTCTTGCTGTGTCTGGTAGTATTTTAGCCGATTACCTTTTTAGCTGTTCGTGGCTATTATGGATCATTTCCAATAGCTACTGAAGGGACTGTTACCCCTTCTTTTTGGAAGACAATGGAAAGAACAAAAAAACCAAAAACAGAACAAAACAAAAACCAACCAAACAAAAAACCCCAAAAAGCAACAATTATATATTTCTGTGCTGAATTGTGCTTGCTTTATGACCACTTTTCTCTGAAATAGAGGGTGGAATAACTGCATTCAAATAACAGAAAAACTAGAATTAACATGAGTTAAATAATGGCTTCTTCCTCACCCTGTGTGGGTAGGAGTATGAGACCAGCCCGGTGAGCATCTCAGTTGAGCATCTACAGCTTAGAAGCCTTGCTTGGCCTAGCCCTATCCAGATAATACTGTTTTTCTGTCACACATCTCAAGTGTTTAGGTGCAGCTCCTGGCAGCATCCCCGAGCTGACAGCTGATCTGAGGAGCCACACAGATACTCAGCAGCACATCCCTCCTTCTGGCTGTGCCCTCTGCTCTTCCTGAGGAGAGCAAGGGGCTGTTGCCTTTGGGTTCTGTTTGTGCCTTGGCAGTTCATCCTTTCACTCACTTCCTTCTAACAAGGATTTTCTCTCCAGTGAACAGAGGTCAGAAATGAAGATACAGAGGATGAAAAAGCAAAGCTGGTAGTTCAGCTCCTTCATTCTTTTTGTGTAGCACTTTGGATTAAGTTTAATGCTTTTCTTGTGGCCACACAAGTGTACTAAACACAAAAAGTGTTTAGTACAAAAACTGCTGGAAGTTGTCTGACTGCATCACTCTGTGATGTGGGTAGTTGCTGCTAAAGAACAACATAGAAGAAATCTCTCAATAGAGGTGGCAAAATTTATTCCCTTAATGGTTGTGTCCTGATCTGCTTTGCTCAGAGAGCACCTTAAGGCCTGAAAAAGAGGGTTTATCTTCCAAGACTTTTCTTAGTGTAGACTCTCGTAACTCTTAATATCCCTGTTGAGGAGTAAATGATCAATTAAGTGGTAAGAAGACCAGGTAATTATTTTAACAAGCACAGATAGATATGCATTAAACTTGAAAGTGGTCTACCATTAGTTTGATAAATGCAGTTTTCTTAATACCTCCCTGCTCAGGAATGTTATCATATGGGGATTTTAAACCACTGGTGGAGAAATCCAGCAAGAAGAAAATAAGAAGTAAAAATACAAATAATTTGAAGGACTTATTTTATTTTTATTTGCATCACCCTTAACCTTATGGTAAAAGTCTTTTTGTCTAATCAAGTTTTTGATTAGCCAGCTAGTAGGTATTAAGGAGCTGTATTTATGGAGCACCAAAAACCCTCTCATTTCAAAGACCTTTCCTGGCCATTATAGCAGCTGTCAGTGTGATCCAGAAGGCTGCTTCTATCCCATAGCTTCACCTCTGTGAGCTGATGTGAAGGGACAATGGGTTTGGAACATATTATAACTCTGGCATTCTCATTTTGGAAGGAATGAGCTCCAGAGACTCTGCATGGAGATAGGAGCCACCATCTCCTGCTGGAGCATTTGCCAAGCTCAGCTTGTGCCAGCTGCCCAAGGGCAAGCAGTCCCACTTGAAAACAACTACCTCCAAAATGAGACCTTTCCCTCAGCATTTAAAGTCAAATTCTTATCTGGATTAGATATGCAGTACTCAAGGATTACATTAGTTTATTTTATTTTTAAATTTTTTTTCTTTGTATAGGGAGTGAGACAAGAAAGCTTTTCAGTACTTGTATCAGGATCACTGGTGCAGATGGAAGTGCTGTGTTGTGTGGTTTAGCTGTAAATGTTTATTTCTGTGTATATGGGAGGGATTTGTTTCTAATGAAAATGGTACTGACTTTTACACTTTCCTTTTCCTGAATTTTTTTCAGAATTACAGATGGTTTTAGTCTTGTACACTTTTTGACTAAACAATTAATTAAATCTTTAATAGCCTACCAAAGTCTATTGCTCGCTTTTAATTCTTTCAGTCTGAATATTTGTCCTGCGTGACTTACCCAACTTTCCTTCATCAAAGCATTTTCATTTGTTTCAATTTAATTCATTGGCAGAGAATTTAATTTGGTGTTTACATCAATTTATTAAATAAAATACTGCATGATGATTAAAAATAATTTAATTATTTCTTATTTGAGTTGGAAGGAAGTATTAAAACCCTGCTATGTGTGTTCCAGACCACTTCAGATATATTTTTCCAGAGTTGTTGCAAAATCCTCAGAATGTTTCACTGTCTGTGTGTAGTTGTATTGGATCTACTTAACACATTGTGCAATCCCAGACAAAGATTTCAGGGTGAGGATGAGTTTCCCATTATGATGGAGATACTGTAACTGGAATAGAATCCAGACTTTAAAATGCTGTAAACACCTAAGAGCTTACTGTACCTTTCTTTACACAGTACGGTAGAATTTATTTTTAAGTTCATTACCTTCTTACAAGGTGAAATGTTTCCCATGTGAGGAAAGCTTATCTCAAATTAAAGAATATATTTTTGAGCTGCTGTTACCAGGATACTGAGGGAAGTGCATTCATTCATTCAAATAGCATCAATAAGTCTGATGAGACCTTATAATGAAGCGCAGTTACACTTCTATTTATGTCTCCTGTTTGACAGCTTCAGTGTCTGAATGCCCACTATTGATGGATTAAATAAATGTATAACAAACCCCTTTGCTGTCAGATTTTTTAAATAGAAATCAGCAGTGCGACTGAAGTGCTCAGCAGCTGCTGTTGCCTGGGGTGGTGTATGCAAATGTCTGTGCCTGGGCACTTTGAATCCCTTTCTGCAAAATGAGGTGGCATCAGCTGAAAAACGTGGTGGGAAGGAGTTTGAAATTCTGTGAGGGCTCCTTCAGACTTTTCTAGATGTGGCTTGTGTTATGTGAGAAGTCACACAAGGAGATGACTTGTGAAACCCAGAGCATGAATTCCTACTGTCGGAGAACTGTACTTTTTCTTTAACTTGTGTTGCTTGTGGGTCTTGGACAAATGTTCTCAAAATTAGTGCTTAGGAATGATGCAAATCCTGGAGAGCAGAAAATTCAGTGTGAGCCTAAATCACAGACTATTGAAGCTAAAGGGAGCTTCTCCCCTGATTCCAGTGAAGTTTGAATTAAGCTGTTGGTGTTCCTGGGGTTCTGTTGAAGGGCTGGCTAACTTGATACCCTTAGAAACTGAGATTATTTGTTTTTCTTTCTCTTTATGTGTTTCTATTTCTCCTCTGAGTTATTCCTTATGTCTGGAGATCTAAACTGGAGTGTGGTTCCAGCAGCTGTGTTGTTGATCTCTCTTTTGGGGTGGTGTAGGGCAGTTCCATGAATCAGATCTCTTCATTTGTCCTGCATGACTGTCACAGCAGTTCATTTTTCATGGGGATCTGTCTAGATGTGGCCTTATTCACTGCAGACACTTATCCTTCTAAAAATGCTCATTTAAACACTGTCTTGTTCTTTCAGTATTTGAAATGGATCTGTACCAACAGAAGTAATAAAATATTTCAGTCAAAAGACTGGGATTTTTTTCTGTATAGAGATATTACTGATGAAGGACTTGATTTTCTGGCTTGTTACAATATTTTTTTGTGTTTCAGAAAAGTGTGTTAATATTACTCTCAAAGCTCTAGATCTAAGTGTTATTTTTTATACAGTATATTAAGAAGGAGTCTAGTAAGCAAAGAATGTTTTCCTTTCCTGTCTCATGGGAATGTTTGATTCATTCTGAAATCCATGGTACAGTGCATTAAAATATATGACTAATTTTTAACATTTACCTAAATCTTTTATGTAGTTATGCTCATTAGCATAGTTCAGAAACCTGCTAGAGTCAGTAACTTTTTTTTACATATTGTAATCAGGAAAAATGGAATATAAGTTACTTTCTTGGATGCACATTGGCTGGGCTAGGGGCTTTAATCTGTTATTGCAATATCAGTGGAAGTAGTGTGTCTCATCTATTTTCAATTGATGTGTTTCTCACTTCAGTTTTGATGAATTGGCACTTTCTGAGGGGAAACACTGGATTAGGAGCAGCCAGTTCCTTGCAAAATTTCAAACTGGATTTACATTGCAAAGCAGTCATGACAAGAAGCAGAAAATAGCCCCAAATTCATTGGGGCTATCCTGTAAAAGAAAAAAAAAATCAGACTCATTATCCAAAAAGACATCTGTAGTGTATTGGTTTTGCTTGTAACTTGTCTTTAAAGGTGATTAGCTGAGCTGCAATACTTGACTGTGTGCTCTGTCCTTTTTCAGAAGAGTCTGAGCCTGGCCATCACTGGAAGAGCTCGTGCGTAGTTTGTCACTGTCATGTAGCTGCCTCACGGTGGCAACTTGGTGGTGTCTCTTTTTTCATTACATTGCTAAATTCTTTCAGTCTCTGCTCCAACATGCCAAGGGTTTTCCTCCCCCTTGTTTACTGGTTGTTTGGTTTAATTAACAGTAAAAGGCATTTCTTTTTCTAACTCTGTGCTTTTATGGAGCATGTGTTTGTTTGTATGCAGTGGGTGCAGAGAAAAGCCTGGGTGAGTATCTACCAAATGTGCAGCATTAATGGCTGTTCTGATGCACTATTGTTGTTTTCAGAGTGGGAACTTGAATAGATGACTCTGTTAAAGGCTTGATTATCCAAGACACTGGGATTAGCTCAGAGAATTTAAATGAAACATGTGGAAAAGTCAGTCCCTCTTAAGTCAATAGCCAGGTTAAAGGAAAGGCAGCAATTCCAGTCGGTTTGGAGTTGCAACTGAGAGTGGTGCAATTGGTTTTGCTCCAGTCAGTGGGAATGGTTCAATACAGTGGTGTGTTAATGAGTTAATTCTTCCATACTGAGACTTGACAGTTGTGAATCCCAGAGCTGTTTTTTGAGGTGTAGTTTCCAATTACAGTACTGCAGAGGCTGCAGAAAATTGTCCAGAGGCTTGTGAGGTCTGTGGTTTAAAGAATGAGAGGGAAAAACTCCTCCTGGACAGAATTCTTGGGGTGAGTAGTCTGATGTGCAGGGCCTGAATGCCACAGAACAGAATGAGGGGGGAGGGCCTCCACAGTGTTGGTGTGCTTTGTGTTTGAGGTCTTCTTGGAGAAAGTGTCTTCCAGATTTGTTATGAATCTGGTGGTGATAGAGCAAAGGATACAAAGGTGCAGTTAATCCCTCTTTTTTAATAGCTCTGGGTGTCCAGAACTTGGGTCAATGGGAGAAGTGGGAACCTGGGCAATTCTCTCACCATTTCTGGTGCTATCATCCCCATCCCTTTCTGGGTCTCACCACCCCAGTTCCCAAGCAGTACACGCAGTTCTCTGCAGCAAAGCAGAAGCTGGAGCGGACCAAAATCTGGACTTGGAGATTTTCAGAAAGAGGACAGATTTGCAGGAAATGTTAAGGCCTGAAAACTGGGCTGGGTCCAAATTGCTTTGGCAGCACTTTATGCCAGCTCTTAATATCCCTTCACACTGAGCTGCACAGCTCTGGTGGAGCAGGTGGTGATGCTGGTTTGGGATGTAGCAAAGCTGCCACATCTTGTGTTGTAAGAGCCAGTGATTCCCCTCCATAAACCATGTTCCTCAGAGGAAAGTGAAATTAGCAGACTGGCTAATTGCTCCGGGGGTACAACACCGGGGGGCACCAATCAAGGGGCAGCAATGCTGAACAGGCAGCGCTGGAGGACAATTAGCAGAGCTCTCGTTACTGTGGAGCACAGCAATTGGCTCCTGACAGGAGCAGAGAGAAATGGAGGAGAAATGGGCAGAATATCCGTGGAAGTGAAATCGGAGTGAAGACTAAGGAAAGCTTTGGGTTTCTGAGTTCCCTGACCTTCACTGGTGGTTTTAAGCTTTGTAGCTTTGTCATTATTTGTCAGGTCACTGATTCAAGGAGTGAGCAACTGTTGTTTTTCTGTTAATGTGTTAATATTGTGTACTGAGCCCTTTCTTATTCTTGTCTCTCTCCATCCTATCACAAAATGTGTGTATTTTTCAACAAGATAAATTAATGTTTGCCATTTCAACTGTGTATTTCTAGATTTGAGGATCTAACAGTGTCTTTGCTTGGAGATCTGATAAATGCAGTTTAATAGCTGTACTGTTTCTTTAAGTCAAATAAAAAATTTTATAGTAAGTGAATGATGAAAAGGATGAAATAAAGAGAATTAAGCTTATCTCTGTTGGAAGAGTACAGGTTACAAGCAAAAATGATCATTTCTAAATAGGCAAGTGTGAATACCATTTCAGACTAGGAAAATAAAAAAAAAAACCCAATACTGCTACTGCTCTTTAGCTAGGCTAAGCCTTGGTCCCACTTCTCTGCACACCTTTATAGGCCAATAATTTCCGCTAAATTAGCTATCCTATCAATTAATGTCCATTACCAGGATAAAGGCTTTTTTTTTTTTTCTTCATTATAATTTGGCTGTGAAAGGCACCTGCTAGTTTTTCAGAGGCTTGGTCTGACAGTAAGAGAGGAATACACTGAATGTGTTTGACTCATTCATGTTGTGTACTTTGCTTGCTCCATTGTTTTTACTGTGATTTTTTTTTTTTGGTGGTTTCGTTTGTTTGTTTGGTTTTGTGGGATTTTTTTTTTTCTTTTTTTTCCTTTCTCATTAATCTTATAAGCCTCTGTGGAAATGGAAAAGGAAAAGGAAAGGGCAGTGTAACAGCCCTGGTTGTTATAGACTGAATATACAGTGCTTTTCTCATGACAGGAAATAAGGAGTGTGGGAAATGGGTATTACCTGGGCCAGTAAGATCACTGCTGACACAACTCATCAATTTGTTTGCTTTAAATTTCTTAAAGCTTGTTTGCTTGATTTATAGGTAGCTCCTTGTTATTACCTATAACCTTGGAGAAAGAACTGACTTGTCTGGATAATGTCCAGTAAAGCTGTGCTGAGGCACAAATGCACTGCTTGTAAAGCTGGCTGAAAAACATTAAATCATGGCAAGTTGTCCTTGTTTCTTGGATTTGAGACTGTGACCTTCAGGACATGTAGTCACTGACATTTGGGATAAAACAACATTTTTGAGAGACAGAGGGTTCAGAGCTCATACAAGTTTTTGAGCCTACGTGTCCACTTATCTAACAAAAGCAGGTGGCTGGGGATAATGTCTTGTTTCTGTTTGAATAAGCAAACATCTGTTTTAAAGATCCAATGAGCTTCATTTTGACAAAGAAACCATATTTTTGGACCAAAAGGGCTGCAAAGGCTTTGATGCACTGAAGCTGTTTCTGAAAGCCGCCAGTGCGTGGGGATGGCAGCTTCCTCTGCAGAACAACTCTCCAGCTGCACAGTGCATTAATCTCTCTCCATTAGTCATTGATGGCCAGAACTTTCTCATAAATGAGCTAAAATGTAAATCTGTGAATACAGTGATATCACAGAAAAATCCAGTGTATGTGTGTTTATACATATAATGTACACATGTACTTTCTGATATGTTCTGCCAACACAATCTATCCTCTTGCCCCAGCACCAAAATTTCAGTGATGAAAATGTTTCCTGTCAGTCATTCAAACCTTGTTGAATTCTGTGATTTAAAAAAATAAAAATTATTTAAAAACTGCTAAACTTCTAGCAGCACTTCAAGTGCACTGGGTTCACGTGTTTGTTTTCTGCACAGAAGTTTGGATTCCTTGTGCTTCAGTTTGAGGAAGCAGGAAAAAAGCTATGAATAATCAAAAGCACACATTTGTGGGAATTCTGTAAATCTGTGTCATGCACTGCTGGCAGCACAGGTGTAGTTATGATGAACAGAGATTTGGAAAATGTGTCATTCAGCCTTAAATTCAAAGGGGCAGAAACCTTAACTCCCAAGGAATGCTGTCATGGCTCAGAAGCTGTGCCTTCCAGTGCAGGGGTTGGGTTTGGGTTTTCTTTGGATGAGACACAAATTCAGCCCACCTGTGGTAAATGAATCTACTTGTGCCCATAACTCCCAGCCAGGAGGTATTAGCATCAGCACCAGGAGCTCAGTGAGGTGGAAAGTCCTTGCAGGTGTTTATTGCTCATGCTGAGGTCCCAGAGCCAGGTCCCTTTCCATTTGTCATACACTTTTTGATGTACAGCTAGTGACTCTGTGGGTGTGCATAGAACAAAGTGTAATTTTTTATTAATTTTGTTTCCACATTTGCAATTTAATACTTTTAATTTTTTTTTTTAAATAACCCTAAGAAAGTGATATCGAGTTGTCAGAAAAATGGAATGAGATTGGGAAAAGAAGGGAGGAAGAAAAGGAAAGTCAGGTTATGAGAGACAGTTTAAAGGGGTCTGAGGCTGTTTTTTTCCTGCAGCTGGTACATCCTGATAGAAAATGATGCTGAATTCAGTTAATATAAGAAGAATCTCTTAAGAAGAATCTAACCTAATACCTAGACTGAAATATTAGGCCACTTAATTAATGAATATCAATTAAATAAGTAGTATTCAGCAATGTCAGACATGGGAAATGTGTTCTGCATGTATGGATTGTATATAGGGGAAGGTTTTACCTGGACTGTTCCTCATGGATGCTGAGAAACTGAGCCAGGTCATGTTCACCATCTGAGAGGAGAGAACCAGAGTGTGACTGAGCCACTTCTGTGTGTGAGCTGCTGCACAGAGTCTGCTGGAGGGAAAACTGAGCAAAAGCAAAGATGTTTCTGTAGAGCACAGATGTCACTTCACGGAGAGGAGGCTGAGAGATGCAGCTCTTGGAGAGCAGCACTGTTAGCCCTCATTGCTGCAGAGACAGGAATAAGAACGTTGGTAGCAGCAGGCAAGGAACTTGTCTCTATGATACCCCTGCCTCTTTTCTTTGGCACTTGTTTGAGGCAAGGTTAAACTGCCATCCCCTATGAGCAGAAAAATAACATTTGATGGGAAACCAGGACCTGGGGGAATTTGTTAACTGGTAGAAGTCATATTTCTTATGTCATTCTGGTGTCTTCAAGTAGAATCACAGTCAGTCACTTGGCGTGTCTGAAAATAGCACATCTTCCTCCAAATGCATATGACTTGTCTTTGTAATGTGGGAGAGAATTAGTGCATATCAATCAGTGTTCCAGTGAAACTTCCATGCAGGTTCACTGGGAAAGGCTGGAGAAACACTCATTAAATTCCAGTGGAAAGCCAAGGTATTTTGTTACCTTTGACTGGGGCAATAAATTGTAGTGGCAAGGAGCGAATGGAGATAAGGCATTAAGAAATGTGTGCCAGGAAGAGTAAAGTGATACCAGCAAAGCTTTAGTTTAAGCATTGCCCTGGATGTAATTTCAGTGACTTTCAGTGTGTATTGCACCATTTCCTAGATAATTCCCTTTATCAATTGCAGAGTAAAAACTCCTTTCACACAATACTAGGCAGATAGTATTTGACCCCATCACCAGGCTCTCAGCTCTATTTATAGTGTGTTTCCTTTTGCGTGTTTTTTGTAGCTGATCTGTAAATGTGGCTGAAAGCAGAGTTTTGTGAATGCTGGAGAGTTGCTGATGCACTGGGGCGTTACTGGGTGCAGATGTCAGAGTGAGGTCATTGGCATGAAGGTAATTAATGTAAATGAAAGCAGTTAAGAAGTTTAATCAGGGAGTAACATTTTCTCCCCTTACTGTAGTGATGAAAGACCTGTGCTTATTTACAGCTCTCATAACTTGTAATATGCTTATCCTTAACTCTCTGCACTGAAAGCAACTGTGATCCAAGTAAGTTGCTCTTTCTTATCATCATTTTTACTTTAGTCCTTTGTTTGTGATGAACTTGTACCTCCCTCACACATTCCTTGACCTGGTGAAGCTAAATCAGAAGATTTACAACAGTGTGGTTTTGAATAAATGTGCTGAAGGTAGATTAAAAGAAAAATATGTTGTCACTGTATCTGACAATACAAAAAATTCATTCAAAGCAGAAATATTCAGTAAAAGCCACACAAGAAGAACAAATAAGTAGCAAGAAAACATATTTTTTCTTTTCTTCTGTCATGTTCACCTTGGTGGTAGGTTTTCCAGACTCTTCTACCAAGGATGAGAAGAGGCAAAAAATAAAATCTCTAAGTTGGCTCTCTTCCTCAGCTAAAATGAGCTGATACTGTTTCTTATCAGTATTCTGCTGAGGCACCCAAGCCTGTTCATTTCTTTCTTTAACAAATGATTGATCTGGACCTGAGAATTGAGGGAACCTTGTAAAGTGCTAAAGCAAACAAATGGAGATAGAGGGATTGATTGTGCTCTGCTGCAGTGATTTTATGCAAGTGTTTTTTATCCTTAAGAGACTTCTAGCTTTTGAATTGGAAAAGGTTTATACAGGCTCGAATCATTAAAACCTGTATTTACTTTCAATTAGTGATGTGCTGAACTGTTCAAGGAAAAGTTGTGGGATGGAAAAACTCGGTGTGTCTGCATATTGGGATGGGGGGGACTGGCAGCTTCTTTGCCAGGTTTTCCATAGCTTTTGATGAGGAGTGGAACTTCAAGGGCTAAGATTTGTAGGTAGAGAGTTTGGGTAGCAAGGGTAAAACTTATTCCTTAGTAATTGTTTCTGAGTCAGTTGTGGATTTGGGCTTTATAAGAGTAAAGAAACAGAGAAAGATGTGCATTGGAGAAATCATGGGATGGGTCAAGTTTGAGCACGAACGAGTGTTTCTTTCCCCAAACATGTTATACAGCTGGAACTGAGAGAAGTGAGATATTTCCCTGTTGCCTTGAAGGAAAGGGAAAAGAGGTATCTTGATGTATTGTAAATAAATACTTAAATGATTAATACTCATGCATTTCATCCTGAAATGTGAAGCTTCCAAGTAAATCTTGAGTCTGATTCCTTCTGCTTCAAGAGGGGTTATGAGCAGGTATTTTTCATGTGATCTCATGATCTTTTAGTTGCTATTCATTAAACATAAAGGGCTTAAACCAGTGGCCCCATCAGGATTTTAGTATCTGCCTACCATACTGTGATGTTACCCAGTATCTTATTTTACCTTAAACCTTTTTTTTTTTTTT